>ML810074.1:0-29633 GCA_009831015.1 Picea engelmannii
GTAGACATGGTTTATAAGAGGTTGTGATATTTTGGATAATGTTTTAATTGTTTGGGAGGGTATGGAATGGGACAAATGCTTAGGCCTATCAAAATAGATTTTGAGAAGGCCTATCAAAGAGTGGAGTGCCCATTCATCTTAGAATGCAAAAATATTTGAGTTTTGAGAAAAACAAATTGAGCATTGTGAAACTTTGTTTGTTGATGCCTCAGATTTCCTATCCTAAATCATGCTAAATTAGAGGTAAATGACCTCTTTATATCTATTAGGTAGAAATGTATGTTGGCCCCATAGATGTGTTATTGCTACCTAAGTCATCAAATATTGATTACAAAGTTGTGTATCATAGGGGATTCTAACATTGGGTAGAAAGGAATAACTTATAACACTCATGGAGAAAAAAGACACTATAAATAATACTATGCAATTGCTCTAAATTTTAGTTCAAAGCCTCCCATTTTTTTTTTTCAGGCATTGGGTTCTAAAGTCTAGGCAGGGAAAACACAATGTTAGAGTGAGCCAACTTGAGGTCCTTGACTAGATTATAAGGTTTGATTGGGCCTAGATACAATTGGGTAGTCGTCAAATTTTTGGGCATCCCTAAAAAATATCTAGGATGTTCTTCTCCAATGTATTACGAAGAAAATTGATAAATGGATTACACAAACCTATGCCTTTAATAAAAAAATTCTATATCTACATTAAGGTGTTTCCTAGCACATGTGTAATAATCTTCATGATATGTCGCATATGCTAAGGATTATCAAAAGCTTGAGATAAACATTAGTGTTTTTTATTTTTGCTAGATCTTAAGACCAAACAAGATTTTATATAATCAATTGGAACCTCTATTGCCTACCCAAATACTAAGGAATATACATAATTGGGATGCATACACAGGTTCAAGCCTTATGTGTGAAATGGGTCATTGGAGCTGTAGAAGCATTGGAGGATTGGAAAGTCCTCCTTTACAACTAATTTGCAAAGGATTCCACCTTGGCAAAAAATGTTATAGTTAACTAAAGTTTCAGATTCTTATGCTCACTCCTTTTCCAGGTTAAGGTTAAGGGAGTTGTTACACCCTAGATTCCCTGCAATGTACCCTACACTTTTTCAAGAGATGTGACCACTCTGATGAGCCAAAAGTGTGATGATTTATTTGTATGTGGTCATGATGGGATGACTTGATGTACAAGTGTTGGATAGAGGTTACACATATCCTCTTAGGTGGATGGTCATGACATGCCCTTTTAGTCCCCATTCTCAGGGTGCTTGGTTGTATTGCTTCAACCGACTATCCCTTGGAGGTGGTAACTCCCTCTAAGTCAGGAATTTATGTTTTGGGTACGTATGCAAACATTCTAAAGTGGATCTATTAGGATGCATGATTTATGGGGCCCTGACTATTCACTTATTGTTTTCTATGTAAAAGGTGATTGCACTTTTTAAGGGTTGTCACACCTATGATTTAGCACACCTTATTTTACCCCACATTCACCCTCTCCTTCTTATGTATGTACCACACTTTGGTCATGGGTCCATGCAGATGATTCTGCACATGATTATCTAGTTTCATATTTCTCGAGGCAATCTCATGGATTTTGAGAATTATCACAGATTTCAAGGCATTGGTCATGCTCTCCAAGGCACAAATCAACTATCCATGTGGAAATCCTCTACACTTGTCATGTTTCAGATGCTAGAATTCCTCCCTCATTTAGAACCTTTTTAAAGTGTTTTGCTCACTAAAGGGGGACGATTCATTTAGGGCACTTTGTGATAGTCGTGGGGTTATTTTTAGCACACTTGGATGATGTGGAGGTCACTTAAGTGATGTTTCACCTTGAAGATATGACTTAGAACTCACTTAAGGTGATTTGATGATGTGGATATGTATTTTACATAATTTGAAGGTTAACCCATTCTTTGACGTCATTCTTGATGTTGGGGGTCTTATGACCCATTTTTTGACTTGGAGAGTCACTTCCATGCTTCATGGAGGTGTCTTGGCCTTATATATGAACATGGTCATGCTTTGGAGACATATTTCAAGGATTTATGGGCATTATTTGAACATTATTTGAGCATTATTTGAGCAAATTTTATGGATGTCATCACCTTTTGAGATCATTATCCACATTTTCATGAGAATGTTCCACTTGGAGGAGAGGAAAGTTGGAGATTTACTTGCTTGGGAGGCTAACCTACCATGTTTTGAGCCCTCCACATCACTCTTTTGATTGAACATTTTCCTTGGAGAGAAAATTGGCCCCATTGTTTATGGAATGTTCTTGTTGCACGAGGGTTTTATGCATATGTTGCATCTATTAATTGTGATTTAACTTATTCTCCAAGTTATGTGGATGAAAAGTCACTTTTATTTTATTTCCTTAATCTAGATTTAGGGAATAAACAATGGTAAGGAGTTGTGAGCCTCATCTATAAATATTGGCAGTCCTCTCATTCCAAATTGTTGTGAATTGTTGGAGATCATTATTGAATCCATTAATAGAAGATATTTTTCTTGGTTTTTCTTTGTGTAAATTCTTGGAGCTCTTTCTTTATTGGATATTCTTCTTGGTATAAAGAATATTGTGAATGTTCAAGATTCTACATAAACTAGTAATATTGATCCATTGAGGAGTTATAAGCTATTTGGAGGGAGGACGTCTAGGGATTGTATCTCTTCCTTCTTCCCTAAAACGATTTGGTAAGTGATCAACTCTTTTCTTGATTAGTTATATTCACCTTGATAAGGCTTTTAAGTATTATTTTCAAGTATTTTGTTGATCTTGTTGGTGAAGGATATTCCCTTGAGGAAACCCTTCTTGTATGGGCTTGGTTTCATGGTTTGTCTTGATTAGATAAGAGACTACTATCCATGTGGCCCTAGTCTCTCATTCTAATACATAAATGTTGATAACCAATTCTCAGAGGGGTATACTTCTTGACGCCATAAGCCCTAAGTGGAGAAAATACATTGAGCTTAACTCCAACAACCAACCACTAAAATGCTAAAAAAATAATTATTTTATTTTCACGTCATACAAAATACAAAAATACAAAAAAATACAGATAAACCATCAAAAATATGTATTTCATTGTTTAGAGTAAAGCTGATGATTCACTTTCATTTCTAGACATTTTAATCCATGGGTTTATGCTTCATTGTTAATTTATAATCCTAAGAAGGAAAATTGGCACTATTGGTAATGTTCTTCAAGGTTGTGTATAATGTTTTGTGGCTAATTTAAGGTGTTTACCAATTCAAGAAATTAAATTACAACAATAAAAATCAGAATTGGTGAAGCCCTAAAGTTAGGGTTTAACCCTAAAATGTGCATTCTAACCCTGCCCTAGATTATATTTCACTTTTTAGTTGTTTATAAAGGATACATAACACATTATAATAGTCAAATTTATCTCTTAAGTGGTTCATTGTTGTTATATTTCATTTTGGATATTTTTGATGAAACCCTAGGGGAATTCACCATCTATTTTTGCAAGTTTAAGCTAATATCATTGTTATTATTCATTTGTGCTTGCATTTAATCATTTATGGGATTTTTTTTCATATTTTATTCATTTCCCTAGCTAAAGTACCCAAGGTTCATTGTTCTAAGTGATTTTAGTCACTTTTGGCGTGCTTTTTCTCTCCAAAAATCTGCATTTTCTTCATTTTATTATTATTATTATCATATGTCAAATTCTAGAAATTTTGGACAGTGGAAATCTGGTCCAATTTGCAGCATATAATCAAGGTACAAATCATGTATATCATCCATTCTTTATTTGTGCAATTAGATCTCACTCGTTTGTGGTAAAAGGTACTTTTATCTTCATATAAAGAGTGATTTCTTAGTGCTGATTTATACTTCTTCTATATCCTAGTTATTTCATATCTCAATACTCCCATAATTATCTCATAACCATCATTATATTGTAGTATTTGATTCCCTAACAATTGGTTGAATATTCTTGAGGCATTTGGATACTTTGGCAGTCGTCTATCTAACGTATATTAATGTGTGTAGTTTGAAGTGAACCATATCAAGAGGGCACTATACAAGTTTTGTTCCAAGGACTGGGATACCCCTTGTGGCTTCTAGGATCTAGATTAAAGTGAATGGGAGATTGTGCTAAGGTGACAGTGTTACATTTCCTTTGTTATGATTATCCCCAATAACATCCTTATTAAAGATATAAGGCTTACTTTGTAATAAAGTCACTTTATGACTTTAGAATATGTTAATGCTCATTTTTTGTGTAAAGCAATTTATCCCACATTCATAAGTGTAAATGATTTTCTTAATGAACAATGACATATAAGGAAGTAAACTCCTTTGTAATAGATGCATTGGTTATTCATTGATAATATCATATGGTGTTGTTGTGAGTATCTTTCTTTGAGCTTAGTTATGTGGCTCAACCCTATCTAGGGTGTCCTCATTTAGTGATATAGCTCATTTTGTAATATGGTATCAGAGCAAAAAGTTGTATCAAAAGTATTGGGCCTTTGAAAGACAAGGTTTCCACTCTTGTGACTTCAATATTCTGAGAGCTAAAAAGTGCCACAATTTGAGGGTGTTTACCAGTAAGTTCACTCAGATTCAAGTTTTGTTTTCTTAGCTGTGATTTAATGTAGGATCCTTCTTAACTTTCCCAATAGAGGAAACAAAGATTTTATTGAAGTTCTATGATCGATCTCTCTCATATTTGCAGTATCTACAACTCTAGTTTGTGTAACCTTTCTTTGCATCTGTCGGTAATTATTTTTTAATAGTAAGAAAGATCAAATTTGGTTAGTCAAGGAGATGTCGTTAGAGGAGTACCCAAGTTTCAAATTCCATACATGGAAAGTGAATATCCAGATGGAATTAATGAACAAAAATCTTTGGGGAATTGTCAAATGAACGGAGGAAACGCCTGTAGATCCGAACTAGTTGATAGAATGATAGAGAAAATATTGTAATGAAAAATCCATTATTGGCCTTGCCCTCTCATATTTAGAGATACATCACGTATATTTAGATAAATAATCCAAGGAGATCTGTGAGAATCTTAATAAGTTATTTGGGGCATGATCAGTGAATGCAACATTTTCCCTGAAATCACAATTTGATGAAAACCCCCATGGAATCGCTCGACCTCCTGGTCTAGGATCAAATTTCATAGGAGTCGAATTGTCTCTCGAGATCCCACAGACCCATGTTTTTACTTCACCCACAGGATGCTAAAAAAACATTCATGAAATTAAAATCCGTGAGGGTCCTTTTTCTCCTACCGACTTGGGCATGTGACTAAGGCTTAGGACCAAGTGCTTAGTGAAAGGGTTGTTCGGTCCTTCGAGACTCTGGTGATTTGGATTTCCTCTGCTTCAAACCTCAATAACTGACTTCTACTGAATAACCGAACCACCGAACTCCCAAAGATCTTCGGGATCAACGATTCACACTCCTCCTCTATATCAACGATACATGTTTACTCCGGGCTTTGGGGATTTAGGGGAAATTACCAAATGTGATGACCCAACCAATTCACCGGAGTTGCTACCAGCCAAATCCGGTCATAAAGTGACTTGACCGGTAGACATAGGTATTACCCTATCCTTCCACTGCTCCAACGTCAAAGTTAATACTTGATCGAATGATAGATGGGGAACCACCTCCCTTGCACAATCTACGATTGACAATGAATTTGGGGCTATGGGCTTTGGGGATTTCTTGCTCCACACGATAATCAACCAAAGTCACCTGGAATGCTGAATCCTGAATAAATAAGAGATCTATGACTCTCCCTTGTCCACCTGACCTACAACTGAGATTAAATCTAAGCTTTGGGGCTCCATGCCTCCCAACTACAATGAAATGCTCAAAAATTCCGAAGCGGTGAAGTCCGAAGGACTCGGGACTTAATGACCACAATCCTTTAAGTGATCGGACAGTTGTGGGAAATTTCAACTCCTCACGAACAGATCTCGTTCACCATTCCTTAAATAAATGAATTCTCCAGTTGCTTGAGTTCCTCCCTGGAACCTTACACTCGTTATTTTTCCTAATCTTCATTCACTTTGATGAAGTGAACCCTAGCGCACCCTTATGCATCCCTCTTGATCTTTTGACCCTTAAAACTTTAATGGCCGATGCACTCCTTGCGCTAACTCTCCTGAGCTTGGGACTTTACAAAGTCACCCTTGCACTCCTTGCACTTGATCTGTGCAAAATTGCATTGTCTCTCCTGATATTCTGAACCTGTAGAAGGTTCACCCTTCACACACTTTGCGTTGGTACTGTGCACTCCTTACACAAAGACTACTAGAAGAGAAACAATTGGAACTTAAACATAATCAGAAACTCATTCAGTGAACAAACATCATCCACACACATAGATGCATAAATACAATAACACAATATCTATTCAATTCCAAGAGAACAAAAACACATTTTGCAGTCTCTCTCATGAAATTTGAGAGTATTCTTTTTCATTCCAAAAAAAAACTTACTTTCAACATAGATTACATTGATTTATAAATGAATGGGCTTCTCGATTCTTCCCTCTAGATCATCTAGTGCTTTCAAATCTTATTAAAGACATTCCTATCACTAAGCTTATTACAATAAATGCACATTACAATTTCAGATATGAGTCAATGCTCAAAATTTGTACTATCCTACAGACATTAAATACAATTACAACATTTTGGAGTACATACAATGTCTCTAGTATTTAGATCTCATGGGATATTTAATTACAAAGGTCTCAAAATTTATATGATGTGCCTTGGGATCCAAACCAGTTAATGTGTGTTGCGTTGTGCACTGAGTCATCTTTCACCACACCTCATTAAATGATGACGATGATGCTCTTACATCATATTCCCTTGGGAAAATATTCACGGGCTCATGTCCATGAGCTCCTCAACTTCCTTTCCATATTTCTGAATGTTTGCTTCAGTCAACTAGGTGACATCTTTTGTTGGATGATCCCTCCATTTGACTAAGTATTCATAACAAACCTTCCTCCTGGTCCTTTTAGTAATCCTCTGCTCTAAAAGCTTCTCTATCTGGAGATTTTATGTTACGGGCATCTGTTGCATCCATTGGACCTCACTTTGGTCATATTCTTCTCCTATTCCATCCATCCTATAAGGATATAAGTCTGCTACATTAAATATAGGTGAAATTCCCATGTCCTCTGGAAGCTCAATCTCATAAGCATGTGCATAAAAATTTCTAAGGATTTTACAAGGTCCTATATTCTTCAGCTTCAGTTTATTATATTTCCCTTGTGGGAATATTTCCTTTCTTAGATGTGCTAGAACTTGGTATCCAAATTCAAAATTTATCTCTTTCCTTTTCTAATCTACTCTACCTTTGTATCTCTAGTTTTTATTCTGCAGTTGGCCTTTGATTTGTTCATGCAATTTTTGTATTTCTACAACGAAGTCTTCTACTCTTGCACTCCTAAATTCAACTTGTCCCAGATATCTTAATTCAAAAATTCCTCTGGGGTGCATTCCATATACTATATGGAATGGGCTCTTACTAGTACTCTTGTTTGGTGAATCATTATATTCAAACTGATCTACTTGAGGTAGAACTTGAACCCATTGACTTTTATGTCCAGTCACCAAACTTCTCAGCAAATTTCCCAAGATTCTATTCACTACCTTAGTCTATCCATCTACCCGACGGTGATATGATAAAATGAAAGACAAATCTGCCCCAAGTTTCTTCCACAAATTCCTCCAAAAATGTCCTACAAATTTGGTGTCTTTGTCTGAGACTATACTCTTGGGCAATCCATGCAATCTCACAATCTCCTTGAATTTTGTTTTTCTATGTGAGTAACATCACTTGTTTTGTGACATGGTATAAAATGTTCCATCTTTGAAAACTTGTCAAATACCACAAAAATGTAATCATTTCCCCTCTTGGTTCTTGGTAATCCCATAACAAAATCCATATTTTTAGCATCCCATGGCCTGTTTGGAATAGGCAATGGTTGGTACAACCTCCTGTTCTATTGTTTCCTTTTAGCATATTGGAAAAAATTGCATTTGTCCACAAACTTATTCACATCAGATCTCATTCCTGGCCAATGGTATGAAGAACTTAATTGTGCATATGTTTTACCATGGCCAAAATGTCCAGCCAATCCTCCACTGTTCTTTTCCTTCAACAAATTGTCCCTCATCAAACATTTCAGGATACATAACTGACTCCCTTTGAATAACAATCCTTCCTGAATCATATACTCCATCCATCGGATTCTATCCCTCATCAAAGTATTTTCACAAGCCTCCTAGAAATATGATTCTTCCTTTTACATTTCCTTGAGGTGTTCAAACCCCAAAGTCTCCACTTGGAATTCTTGCAAGATCAAACATCTCTTGCTCAAAGCATCTGCAATTTTTTTAGCACTCCCACTAATATGCTTAGTGACAAAAGTAAAATTCTTCATGAATTCTACCCATTTGGCATCTCTCTGATTCAACTTCTCTTGTCTGGTTATAAACTGCAAAGCATGATTGTCAGCATACAAAATAAACTCTTTTGGTATAGGATAATGCCTCCTCTTTTTCAAATCTTGAATTATAGCATAAAATTTATTATCATAAGTCGAATATTTCGTCTTGGCATCATTCAACTTCTGACTGAAATAAGTAACAGGCTTATCATCTTGACTTAAAACTGCACTGATGGCTACTCCACTTGCATCGCACTTGACTTGGAAAGTCTTATTGAAATATGGAAAAAGTAAGATGGGTTGTTCTGTTATCTTCTCCTTTAACAATATAATTCCTTTCTCAAATTATTTTGTCCATTCAAAGGATCTATGTTCTTTCTTTATAGTATCCACTATGGGCACAAAAATAATGCTAAAATTTCTGATGAACTTTCTATAAAAACTAGCTAACCCATGAAAAATTCTTACCTCAAACACACTTCTTGGAGAAGGTCGTTCCTTTATAGCCTTCACCTTCTTTGGATCCATATTCAATTCATTTGAAGAGATTACAAACCCCAAATACACAAGTTTTGTCTTCATAAAAGAACATTTCTTCAAATTTATCAACAACTTTTCTTGCTGTAGTCTTCTCATCACCATCCTCAAGTGTCTCAAATGCTCCTCCTTAGTCTTAGTGTAAACTAGGATATCATCCAAATAAACAATTACGAATTTCCCGATAAAATCTTTAAGCACTTCATTCATTAACCTCATGAATGTACTTGGAACATTGGTTAAACCAAACAACATAACAAGCCACTCATACAGCCCTTCATTTGTTTTGAATGTCGTTTTCCATTCATCTCCTCCTCTCATCCTTATTTGATGATAACTACTTTCCAAATATATCTTGGAAAAATAATTGGCTCCACTCAAACAAGCCATCAAATCATCCATTATGGGTAAAGGAAATATATACCTAATGGTTATTTTGTTGATAGCTCTAGAATCTGTGCATATTCTCCAACCACCATCCTTCTTTGGACTCAACACAGTTGTTACTTCACATAGGCTCAGACTTTCTCAGATCAATCCTTTGTCCAACAACTCTTGGACCTGCTTCTTGACTTATTCGTTCTCCTGAGGGGTCAATCTGTATGCTTCTTTGTTTGGTAACTTTCACCCAGAATAAGGTCAATATGATGACTAATACTTCTTATGGGGGGTAAAGTATGAAGCAATCCATCCACCATAATGTCAATAAACTCATCCAATAATTCTTGAATTTCAATAGGCAAATCATTCATGGAAGTATTTGTAAGGATAGCTCTCGACCTACCTATAACAACAAACTGCATCTCCCGATCTTTCTTAACTTCCTTCAAGATCTCCTTCCCACTCATGAGAAGTATAATCAAACTAGCCTCTTCTTTGAATCCTTTATCCTCCAGTGGAAAAAACATATGTCTACACCCATTCTTCTCAAGGGTATAAGTATTCTTTCTCCCATCATGTATAAAATTTATGTCATATTTCCATGGCCTCCCCAACAGAACATGACAAACATCCATAGGTATGACATCACATAAAACTTCATCCTTATAACTACCAATTTTAAACTGAACTTTACGTTGTTTACTTACCATGACTTGATGTCCTTTTTTCCTTCAAGACACCCTATACGGATTCATATGTGTTTTCGTTTCCAACTTCAGTTTTCCCGACTTTTTTTTGGAAACTAAATTATCAGTGCTCCCACTGTCGATGATCACCTTGCATACTCTATCTCTTGACTTGCAAGCAATTCTAAATTTCCCCATTATTTGCATTGGCTCTTGCACCTCCTTTTCTGGATTCACAAGAGATTTCCTCATCATGAGCGATCTACCATCTTCAATATATTATTCTTTTGTCTCTATCTCTACAATATTCTGTTGAGCCTCAGTAATGTGAGCTTCTCTAAAACCTGCAGTTTTTTTTTTCAGGACATTCCCAAGATATGTGTCCTATCTTCCCACAAGCATAAAAATTATACTCTCCTCCTCTGCCTCTTCATCTACCTCTTGGAAAAGGTATCCTTCCTCTATAGTATCCTCCTCTAGAGCCTCGTCCTCTAGAGATTCCTCCTCTAGCTATATGATTTCCAGAGCTACTAGCTCCTTCCCTTGTTTTCTGGAACTTTTCTCTTGTGGCTCCTTTTCCTTGGGTTGAATTCTTTCTCTTGTTCTACTGGCTTTTCTTTCTTGCCAATTTTTCTTTTGCCTTCAGGGCTACCTGATAAGAATCCTCTACAATCCTCATTGTCACTAAACTAATATCATTTTGAATTTCATACCTCAATCCATTGATATACCTATCAACTTTCTCTTCATCCTTTTCCTTGTGTCCTGCTCTTATATTCAACTTGTATAATTATTTACTATATTACTTCATTCAAAAACCTTTATGTCTCAGATTATGTAATCTCCTGAACAGATTCAACTGATAATCCCTGGGTACAAATTTATCCTTGAGCTTAGCTACCATTATATCCCAACTCTTAATCTTGGGCTTACCTTTCCTCCTTCTATCATTCTGCAACTTGTCCCATCATAAAGATGCATGTCCCTTAAACTTGGTCACATCATGCTTTAATTTCTTCTCATCATCAATCTCCTCATAATAAAAATATTTGTCTAAGGCATTTATCCAATCAATAAACTATTCTACATCCAAATTACCTTCATACATCAAGACTTCCATCTTCGCCCTAGTTCCCAACTTGACAACAACTCTTAGCAACCGTTTCTTTGCTGCTTCTTCTCCTGCAGCTCCCTCTTCTTCCGGATTTTCACTCTCGACATCACTAACATCACCAGTCTCTGGTTCCCTCCTTTGCGTTTCTTCCATGGAATCTAACCTTGCATGATTTTTTCTCATTTCTTCCTCCATAGTTGCGTTGGATATAGGTCTCTTCCCGCGTCTCATCTGGGAGACTTCCATCTTTTCCTTGGTTCCCAACTTGACAACAACTCTCAACAATCGTTTCTCTGCTGCTTCTTCTTCTGCAACTTCCTCTTCTTCTGGATTTCCACTCTTGACATCACTAAAATCAACATTCTCTGGTTCCCTCCTTTGCGTTTCTTCCATGGCATATAACCTTGCATGAATCTGTCTCATTTCTTCCTCCATAGTTGCATTGGCTATAGGTCTCTCCCTGCATCTCCTCGGTGATATAGCTTCCAATATATCTTCTCACAGAGCCTATTCCTACTCTGATACCACATGATGCAAACCCTTATGGGCTCTCTCAACCTATCGGTCTAGGATCGAATCTCACAAGAGCCGAATTGGCTCTCGGGATCCCACCGACCCCTGTTTTTACTTCACCCAGAGGATTCTCAACAAACATGCACAAAATTCAAATCTGTGAGGGTCCTTTTTCTCTCGCTGACTCGTGCATGTGACCACGACTTAGGAACAAGCACTTAGTGAAAGGCTTGTTCATCACTTTGGGACTCCGATGCTTTAGAGTTCCTCTGCTTCAAACTTCAAGAACTGGCTTCTACCGAATAATCGAACCATCAAACTCCCGAAGAGCTCAAGGATCAATGATCCACACTCCTCCTCTAGATGAACAATCTATGTTTACTCCGTCCTTCGGGGATCAGGGGGAAATTACCAAATGTGATGACCCAACCAATTCATGAGAGTTGCTATCGACTAAATCCAGTCATAATGAAACTTGATCGACATGCACAAGTATTACCCTATCCTTCCACTTCTCTAATGTCAAATTTAATACTTGATCAAATGAAAGACGTGGATTCGCCTCCCTTGATAAATCTATGATTGACAATGACTTCGGGGCTCCATGATTTAGGGTTTTCCTACTCCACATGACAATCAACCAAATTCACCCGGAGTGTCGAATCTCGAATAACTCAAATATCTACGACTATCCGTTGTCCACTTGACCTAAGACTGAGATTAAATCTAGGCTTCGGGGCTCAATGTTTCCTGACTACAACTAACTGCTCCAAACTCCCAAAGAGACAAACAACCCTTTCACTAAGCGCTTGGTCCTAAGCTGTGGTCACATGCATGAGTCGGTAGGAGAAAAAGGACCCTCATGGATTTGAATTTTGCACATGTTTATTGAGAAACCTATGGGTGAAGTAAAAACAGGGGTCCGTGGGATCTCGAGAGCCAATTCAGCTCCTGCGAGATTCGATCCTAGATCGGGAGGTCGAGCGAGTCCATAGGGGTTTGCATCAAAATTATTCATCTTTAAGATGGAAACTAAATCCACCATGTCAAGTCACATCAACAATCTAAGATCTATTATCATATAGCTTGTAGAAGTCAAGGAAGTAGTTGATTGGGAGGATTCCAAGGCTATTCTCTTGAATAGTTTTCCACCTAAAAACAATATTTCTATCTCTACCCTGAGTCAACTACCTTCACAAAGTATGGAAGAAATGATTGCAAAATTTCTAGCAAAATAAAAGATGATAGCCAATCGAAACTTGCATTCTATGCAAGAAACAACCACAGTAGATCAACAAAATACAAAGAGGAAATAAAAGGCCACTATTGCAAGAAGCTGAGTCATATAGCTTGGAATTGTAGACAATGAACCAATGACGTTATTAAGGGAAACATCAAATATAGACAACATATAGTGAGTGTAGCCATGATTGAAGATCCATCAGATGATGACAATGGTGAAGAATCTACTGAAGAAAAATAATTTTATGCAGTTTAGGAAGCCCTCTCTTTGAAGACAAGAAGGGATTGATTAGCAAATCAAAATTGATTTTTTCCTAGTTAGTTCAAAATTCATGGATCGATGGAAAGATCCATCATTAGTTAGAGAGACATGCATGTGGATTACAGTCTACAAGTGAGGTTACACGACATGCATGTGGATTCCTGATTCATGAATTTGGGGAGGTGGAATCTGGGAACTCAAGAATTCAACTCATTAGCTACACTATTATAATGATTATGAGGTAGCTTGATGGAACTCAAATTGGTTCAGGAACTGTGTTCAAAGAAGAAGCTTCTAAAGGATGTTATTGTTGTTTAATGTTCTGTTTATGTGTTCTACATTCAGTATATTGGGTAAGTTTTCTTTTATTTGTATCTTGATGAGATTGTTTTGAATGCTAACCTCAATTGTCTCATATGGTGAGTCCACTCAAAGAAAATATAAAGAGGTACATTACAAGAGGTAATTCCCATAAAGAAAGTTTGAAAGGTAATTTGGGTAAGCCATCCATGAACACAAATTCTCATAATTTTCAAGTTATATTGGAAAGTTCAGATCTTTGGTATTTGTATGATTGGTATGCAATTATATGATATTAATAAATGATCACCTTGTATGCTTCAAATATGGCCTTTAATAAAAGTTTTTTTTTGGAATATTTTTTTGCTCCTTTGGATTTTGCAGGTGTTCCATTGGGTCCAAGTGAGCCTCGTTTTGGTGCATGGACAATTGACATCCCAATAATTAATGGAAATACATGGTTGGATTCAAGACACCTTGCATATTTCATGGATTATGTGGTGGAGAATAACATTGTTTATGAATGAACCTTAATGAAAGTATTTTCACATCCAATGCAAGGGAAAGATGCATGAGATTGGTATTATAGATTGAAGACTAAAGAGATAAACTCATTTCCATAGTTAGTTGAAAGGTTTCAAAAGTGTTGGATCTATGGTTATGAAGAAGAATATATTCATGTATTTCTTGATTTGTTGAAAATATTGTGGGATAATATCAACAACGTAATGATGGAATAGGAAGATAACCCCTCAAGTGAACTTATGAAAATAAAAGAAAGAAATAATGCATTATTTTTCCCGTGGTATTATAGTGATGCAAAATATGGTGATCCGTGTCTACTGAATCTTGATGATGATTTGCATGAAGAGGATCATCCCTCTCCTCCCTCCCATGAGCCTTTGTTTCTCAACATTTTAGAATTGGAAAATGATGAAGAGAAACTACCCCATGTTGAATATGTCAAGAAGTTTGCAATGTAAATAACAAATAAGATCTGGTTGAAGAGAATCCTAAAGAAGCACCCTATTTCTCACTTGAATATGATGAGTTCATTGAATATTTTTTTCCACTCCTCGGGAAGAGGATGATGATGAAGAGTATATGAAGAGGACCTTGATGAAAAAATAATTCAATCATTGGTCCATTCTCTACTGCATGAAATCCAGGGTTTGATATGTTACTCTCCTTTCCAAGTTTTTTTTTATTTTCATGAGACATCTTTTAGAAACTTGGAAGAGGAAAATATGTTAGAGAAACCCTTATTTTATGAAAAGAATGATGACAAAGAGATTGATAATATTTCTTCTCTTTTCCGTATTGAAAGACATAAATGGGATATAAGTTGTTTTCATTTTTATGGGGATCCCATTTACGACACGGCTGATGATAGTTTCAAAGATAATATTTCATATTTGTGGTCTTTTGGATAGACAAACATGGTCATTAAATGTAAAAATAACTTCACTATGCAGGAACAACTATGTAATCCCACTAATGAAGCTGATTTGTAGGTACAGGTAGTGGTTTTTCATGGCTAGCTGATAGAATAAATTTTTCAGCCACAGAAGTCCCCAACTCATGACTTTAACATTAAGGAAAACCCATCAGGCGATAACGGTTTTGAAGATGAAAATTTTGGTAGACATAAACATGTTCAGTTTTGGCATTATTACAAGAATTTTCAAATCCTTATACAGGTGTAGCCAACCATGAGTCACATATTTACATATTTTTTCAGATCTGATGGCACTTCTCTTGTTTCATCCATACATATGATGGAAAGCAACAAGGAGGGGAAATATTCTTCATGTATGTTTTTATTCGATCCACCTTCATAGTCCCTCTTTCTTGATGGTTTGATGAAATTATCCCTATCAACCTCTAGATTAAAGAAGCTTGCAACAATATAGGTAAGCCTTGGCATAATTTTATTTTTTCCTCACTTGATTGTGATCCTACTTCATGTTTTGGCCAAAGAAAGGTAAAGGAGATGCTAGCATATGCTTGCTTGATCCTTGATGTTTCATTATTTTGGTTTGTCACCAAGTACAAAGGTAAATTTCAAGGCATCGGTGAACTCATTAAATTGTTAAATTGGATTTATTATTTTACCTAGCATGTTATGTTTATTATATTAGAGTAGGTTAGAATGAATAGTATATTTGGCAAGAGAAATAGATTAATGTGTTTGTTTCATTTTGTTGAGTGTTGCATATTGTTCTTATTTGAATAAAAATAAATGATGCTTGCATCGTATGAAATTTTCCTAAAGTTGGTGCTACGTGCTTCTTCCATTTCATGATCATATTTATTTTTGTCTTAAGGAAGGGATAAGGCACTTTCATATTACCCTCCATTGAATTTAATATCCATTTTGTGATAATTTTTCAGGTCTACAGGTTTCTGGAAGATTATGGAGTTCTCATGCACTCTAGAGATGAGCACATGTCCCCAAGTTGGAGCTTTCTATTACACCCCATATTCTCTGCAATGTAGCCTACATTTTTGCACAAGATGTGATCATTCCAATGAGCCCAAAGTGTGATGATTTCTTTGTATGTGGACATGATCAGATGACCTGATGTACAAGTGTTGGTTAGAGGTTACACATATCCCCTTAGGTGGACAATAATGGCATGTCCTTTGAGTAACTATTCTCAGCGTGCTTGTATTTATTGCTCCAATCAACTATCCCTTGGAGTCGATAACTCCCTCTAAGTCATAAATTTATGTCCTAGGTAGGTATGCGGGAATTCTAAGGTGGAACTACTACGACACATGATTTACGAGGACTTGATTATTCACTTATTCTTTGTATGTAAAAGGTGATTGCTCTTTGTAAGTGTTGTCACTTGTAATTTCCCCTTCCAAATGATCATGACGAGGGATGACTTAATAACCTATATGAATCCCGTAGGATATAGTCAACAAGGACAAGGGAGTCAAGAAAGTTTATTTAGTGTCACTAGGTTAAAATCATGACAAATCCTAAAGTGACACTAAATAAAAACAAATAATTATATTTAAATGAAATTGGAGGGAAATAAAGTGACGGTTTGATTTGGTCAAAAAAGGGGAAAGATATAGAAGGCCCAGAGGAAGGATAAATAGAGGGGTAACCCTTCCCTTTGGTGTTATGATTTGTTTTAACTCTTGATTGGTGCTCTTGGAGCCATTTATTCATTTGGGTTTAGGAAAACCCTTCCACTACTACAGTTTAGTTTCAGTGGTGCAATATCCACTCTGGACAAGATGGGACTCCATCTAGGAATACCATTGGAGCTTCACTTGGGAGTTTTACTTATAGTTGGAGGTATACCAAAGTACAAAGGAGGTTTACAAAACTTTCTAGACAAGGTTGAGCTTAGAAATTTGCAGGTTTTAGGAGGGTTTTGGAGATGATTGGATGTGTCTCGCAAGGACCTATGTGATTAGGGGTTTGCAGTGGTTGATCAGATCTGAACGAAGAGGATTACATGAGTGGATATTCTATAGAGGATTTAGGAGGATCGTGGCAACATTCTAGGTTTTGTTTTCTTTATGTGTGTGATTGTGCAACTACCATTGCATCCAATAGAGATATGTGAGGTTAATGTTTTGTGTAGCTATTGTTACAGTTAGTAGAGATTTGTATTGTTGTGATTTTTGAATATTCCATCCATAATAAAATGCAATGATAATCTCTTCCATTTTTTGTACTTGTAATGTGTTTTGATAAGATGTCTACTATGAGTTTACATGCAAACTATTTTTCATAAGTTACCAACCATCTTAAAACATTGTTTGCAAATTATTTGATTAAAAAAATTAGCTTGAAACACATTATCATAGTTGGGGACATTACAATGGTATCAAAGTTGGTGATCTTGTCTGGCTATGATTTATTGAGGAATTGATGACAAGGAAAACTAAAGGATGAGGGAAACAACCTACCCCAAGACCAGAATAATCAAAAGAAGTAGAATTAGAGGGAGTTATGGGGGACCATCTTGAAGATAGAACCATACAGTTGTTGGAATCCGTAGCTAATGGGAAACAACAATTGATACAATTCTTGACACGATATTTTTTCGGAAACCAAGAAAATCAAAATCAGGGAGGTACCAATGGGAACCATGTAGAGGCCAGCCATAGAGGTGGTATAATTATTGAAGGGAGTAATACCCATGTTTTGGTACAAAGTGTCTTCCAGGAAGGTAGCAGAAAGGTACCTAGACCATTATTGCCACCATTCCTTGAGGAGTATCTTATAGGGACACATGAGAAACAAGGGCCGATGGAAGAGATGAGCTCATACTTTAGGGAGTATCAATTGCTAGAAGAAGGATCCCATGAAACCCTATCTTACAATGAATATTGAAACCTCAGAATGATGAAAAGGCATAGAACGAGCCAGAATCAACAAAATTTCAATCTTCTTTATAAATTGGGAAAGATGACCATCTCATATTTTGATGGATCTGACTGGTGCACAACACGAGCATGGGTAGATAATTTGGACACTTCAAACTTAATTCGATGACATAGGCAAAGGAAATCAAGTTTTCCACTCTACATTTGGATGGAGATGCTCATGCATGGTGGTACCATGGGCTATTAACATTGGGTCATTCCAACATCACATCATATGAGGATTTCACTCAAAGGTTGATGGGCAGGTTCGATAGGAAGGTCCCTAAGATCCACTTTAGCAAGTTGGCACATCTAAGGAAGACAAGTACACTATAGGCCTATGTCACAGATTTCCACGGATGGTTGTCATGGTGAATGATGTTTCTGAGCAATTATTGGTGATGCTATTCACAGAGGGATTGGATGAGCCCTTAAGAGGTTGGGTGAAGGATTTCATGCCAAACAAACTACATGAAGCTATAATGAAGACCTAGGATATGACAGACATAGTCCCCAAGAAGACATCAACAAAAATTTTTATCCCACAAAAGGGTCAGGTGCCAAAACCTCCCCATAAGACATGGATAGGGAAGGACAAGTTGGATGAGGAAACTCAGAGAGAACTAAGGAGGAAAAATATTTTCTATAGTTGCAAGGATTCATGGGAACTGGGTCATCGATGTATGGGAAAAGGTAAATTCCATTATATTGAGGTAGTTCCCAACGAGGAGGATGAAGATTATGATGAGGGTATTGGACAAGACAGTGGTGAGCCATTACACCCCGATGATACAAAGCAAGTACCATTGCAGGATATCACCAAGTGAGTGACCATTTCCACACACTCAGGAGTACCTAAATACTACACCTTGAGGTTAAGAGTCATTGTACAGGGTTAGAGGGTTACAACATTGATTGATGGTGGGGCCACACACAACTTCATTGATGTTGCACTTGTCACCAGGAGACAAATCCTTGTGAAGGACTTCAAGGGATTCAATGTGGTAGTGGCAGATGGGTAACATGGCGTGTACTCAGAGGATCAGGGGATTGGAAGTAACATTGGGAAACCATACGTTGACCGGTGACTTTTATGTCATAGATTTAGCAGATACTCATATGGTGTTAGGATTTCAGTGGTTGTACTCATTGGGATATATCTGTATGAATTATCAAAACATGAGGATGGAGTTCTAGGACAAGGGTAGACAACGAGTCATCCTAAGAGATATATTGTCAGGTGACCCCAGGATCATGTCCAACTAACACATGGAAGCCCTTTTTAGACATGAGGACGTGGCTTGCGCAACAGAGTGCTTGATCACCGTGGAGAAGCTATCACATGATCACCAACATTACCCTGTGGTTATCCAAGCATTGCTTGGAAAGCATGAAAGAATGTTTGAACCATTTCTAGTAGGGAGACCACATGACACATGATTTGAGGATGTCATTAAGCTAGAAGAGGGGTCAAAGACCATGATCACCACACCCTACATGCATCCAAAGAGGTTCAAGGATGAAATAGAGAAGGACATAAAGGAATTGTTGGATATGGGACATATCAGGCCTAGTTCTAGTCCTTTCTCTTTGTCAATTGTACTAGTGAAGAAGAAGGATGGAACTATGAGGATGTGCATAGACTACAGGGAACTAAAAGAAGACCATGAAAAACAGATACCCAATACCCAGGATTGATGACCTAATACACGAGTTGCATGGGGAAGTGGACTTCTCAAAGGTTGATCTGTGATCAGGGTACCACCAGAATTGGGTTAAAGAGGAGGATATCCATAAAACAACATTCAGGTGTCACTATGGGCACTGTGAGTTTCTAGTCATTCCCTTCGGGTTGACTAGCTCACTAGTGCATGAACCATATCTTCAACAAACAATTGAGGAAATTCTTACTGGCATTTTTTAACGAACTTTTGATCTACAACCAGACATAGGAGGAACATCTGAAGCATGTGGACGAGATTCTCACCATTATGGAGGAGTAATCACTTTTTTCCAAGGAGGAAAAGTGCGAGTTTGGGTTGACAAAGATCCTCTATCTGGGGCATGTGAATGGTGTTGATGGAGTAAAGGTACATAAGGAGAGGATCCAAACAATATTATATTGTCCCACCTCCATATCAATCACATATATATGAGAATTCTTTGGGATATGCAGTTATTATAGGCACTTTGTGAAAGTATTTTCACAATTGGATGCTCCATTGACAAACCTCACCAAGAAGGGGGAGTTCTGATGGTCAGAGGATGCATAGGTAGCATTCAACAAAATGAAGAGGGTGATGAGAAATTTCCCAGTATTAGCACTCCCATATTTTATGCATCCTTTTGTACTAGAGTGTGATGCATCTGGTGATGGGATAAGAGCTATACTGATGCAGAATCAACACCCAATAGCTTCCGAGAGTAGAAATATCAAAGATCCAGAGAATCTCTATTCGATATATGATAAGGATATTTTTTCCATTATGCATGCATTGGCCAAGTTCAGATAGTACCTGGTAGGAGGATGCTTTGTGGTTAGGATTGATCACAACAACTTGAGATATTTCTTAGAGTAGCAAGATATGAACGAGAGACAACATAAATGGGTGAGTAAAGTGTAGGCATATGATTTTGACATTGAGTATTGTTGGCACTTGAATCCGTCAGGATCGAAACGACAACCTCACGAGGATGTGAATCCTCATGCATTTTTATAGAGGTGGTACTCCTTTGTCCGAGATTTATAAAATGTGGGACTTTTATAATAATTCTGTCAACAAAAATAAAATAGATATAACAGAAAAGGAAAATATATTTTTTTTCTTTTAAAGAGAGAGTTCCTGAGAATGGATTAGGAAACACACACATTTATACATTTAAAGCAAATAAACAAAATTTCTCACATCCATCATAGTAGGGATAAAGATTTCAGATCACATAAAAACTAAAAGAAAATGATCCACATGCATAAGAGAAATTTGACAGAGTAGTACATGGGCAGCTCAAATGGAGACAATGATAGATCAATCTCAAATAATTTATATTAAAAAAAACAGGGTTATAATGTAGAGTCGAGATTGTTCCCAAAATAGATATCTTTGGAATTTATAAGAAATATATAGTTCAATACATATTATCTGAAATTAAATTGCATTTGTCATAATGACTGGGATTGGGGCTTCCGTGGACCGCAAAGGAAATATGTATAAGAATGAATTTCGTAGAAAGAAGAAAGTGGGTGGCGAAAGGAAGCAAGACCTGGAAAGAATAAAAAGGAAAATATCAGTCTTCAGTTAAAAATTATTATTTAAAGAGGTGGAGTAACTGGATGAAGAGCTTGATAAAGACAAAAATATGTGATTAGTATGAACTTACTATGATGGTATCTCATGATTTGTCACTTGCTCGTTGATGTCCTTTTTTGGATTTCCTTGTCAGTTACAGGAACCATCTCAATTGTCCTTTTCCCTTCATTGGTGAGCTTGTCGACAACCTTTTTGAACCACTCCTGGATGTAGCTCCTCATTGATGCCACGTTGATTTCATGTCGGATTTTTGTATTGAAGAGTTCACCTTCCAAGTCCCTTAGATCAATAGAAATGTTCTACAATGCTTCCTCAATATCTTTATTTTTAATCGAATTATCAAGTAACCAATTTTCCACATCATCTTCACCATATTCAAGAATGCCATAGAATTTTTCAAATGAAACCCTTTAAATATCTCAACTTGTTCATCAAATGCTTGCTTGGTTAAGAATAACAAATTAAGTATCAATTTCGGGTCTTGGAATTCATTGGTGCTGCTAGATAGATCTATCTCAGTTAGCTTCTTGAATAATTCCTCTCTTCTAGTTATGTCTTGGCTACATGCTTGAACAATACCATTTAGGTTTTTTACCTTTTCGTTCCAGCATGCGTTCAATTGTTTATTTGGTTCGGAGAAGGGAGATCCTCCTCTCTTCTTCTAAACTCTGTCATATTAGTAACTTTAACACCAAATGGTACAACCACATTGAGGTAGAAACCTTCCTCATTTTTCAAATCGGCTTGCAGATATTCATGAAAAGTGTGTGCTCTCGTTCCAAAAGAGACCATGCTCTTTGACATATCCCAAGCCTCTGTTATTAATTCCATTATTTTCTTGATATTATTTTCCACATAGCCTCAGAATGATGTGAGAAGGCTTTTCAATCCTTTTAACTTTGTCGCAGGTGTGGTAGGCCCGATCATTGCTAAAGGACTAGAAAGTACTGGAAGGGGAATTAACGATTCCCCCAATTCTTTGATTCGCTCCTTTAACCTGACATTTTCCGCTTCAATGCCTTCGATAGAGTTGTCTAGAGAATCTCCAGTTTCTTGGCGTATCTAGGAAATTTTGGAAGGCTACATGTTTTGTAGGTTAATCTCTGAACGATATTTCTCGTTCTTATTCTTTACATCTCTTTTCTCAATAATCAAATTTTTGGATTCGTTGTAAAAAACAACACTCTGAAATGCAAAAGACTCTTCTTCGTCGAAGGTCTCAGTCTTAATTATTTCCATATGAGGGTTCTGGTGAGTTGTGTTCTCTAGCTGGTCAACGTTGGGGAACACTTTCTCAATGTCAATTTATAGTTCCATATCCTAGAGGGAGAGATCATGGATATCACTTTCTCCCCGAGGTCCCTCTTCTTCTTGCACAATGTTTTTTTGTTTCTTCCTCAAGGGAAGTTTTGATAACTTTCATTTTTTCCGAAAGGAGGGTTCTTATCTCCTCCTCTATTTGAAGTGTTATAACCCTATGTTTCATAGGATCAACTGGTGATTATAAATTTTCCCTCTAGTTTCATTTTTGTTGTAAATAATATTTCATTCTGCAAATGATTTACAAAAGAAAAAAAGAAGAAAAGAAAAAGAAAAAAAAGAAGAAAAAGAATAAAAATAAAAATAAAATAAAAGAGGGTATGAAAAGAAAAATGATAAAACGCCATGCAATAAGAATGGATTGATTCATACTGTCTAACCATGGTGAAGTCCTTTGAATTTATGCAGATAGGTTAGTGAATAAACTTGGCTAAACAGTCTAATCCTAGCCAAGATAGATAGGTTAGTGAATAAATTTGATCAAAAAGTTTAAACTTGATCAAATGTCATAGATTAGAGTAATGCTTTAGCCCAACAACTTAATCTGGGTTAATTTTTCTAGTCGATTAGAGTAGGATATAGGTTAGTAGGTTTTCATTTCAATAAAATTGATGAAAAGTTGGTTAAATTCTTTAATTTGAGCTAAAAATGTTGTATTTTAACCCCTTGGTGACAAAAATGAAGGAAGGGGAGCAACGAAAAACGCATACAAATCCATATCCTAAGTTTTGGGGTGATATATTATGTTTGGCACTTTGTGCTAAAGAGCGCGCTAATCTCAGCAGTCCATCAACAGGTGCTCAGATCCACGGCTAACAGAAGATATCAGACCCCCCCTGACCATTCTACCTTTAACGACGGGGGGGGTCCGAGTTGGTGGTATTCCCAAGCGGGCCCCTCATAACGTGGCACAATATTGTTAACTCAGACCCCCCTTGACCTTTACCAATTACCGCCTACCCCCCCTCTGAGTAAACCACCAAACCACCTCCGCACTCCAACGTCACACTCCACTACCTCCGTCCATATGTCATGCTCCACTACTTTGCCGACACATCACCCTCCACTCACCTGTCTCTAGTCACGTCCCGTCCACCCGTTATCCACTCACTACCCTCCACGTCACCTCCATATACCCGTTACCCACTCATTACCCTCCACCTCACTCCCGATATTCCAGTTGGCCAATCAATGTGGTCAGACATGACTGTTAATCGACTGACTCATCATTTGCTTCCTAATAGACACCCGTTCATCCAGTTAATCTCATTTTTCCACCATTGTTGCATTGTTCACGATCTAGACATAGCCAAAGCCACATTTTCTCCATTATCTTTAGTCAACGACCACCATTAACGCCTGGTAAACACATTTAAACATCCATTTCAGTTTTGCAGGTATCAGTCAGATCAATGACGCCTAAATCCAAACCTTCAGAGATCGAAGAGAATCCTTTCCTCCCTCCTCCTATTGACCTGGATCGAATAACTTTGGTCAATAAAGACTACTTGATTGTATAGCCGAAGTGTGAATTCGAATTGTACTTCTGGGTCAGAGACACCTTTTTGGACCAGAGCGACAAGATTGGACTCTGGGAGTCCAATCTCCCACTGTACATATTCCCTCAGACATACCACTTCCCCGAGTTGTTTATAAAATGACAGGCACACTATCTCCTTAGCCAAAGAGCCATTGTTTCATCATCTAGTGAAACTCTTTTCACCATTACCTTAGAAACGATAAACTAGATGATGTAGATACCCAGAGCTGACTCCCTTTCCCCTCTTTCCATCAAAATTCTGACTCAGATGTACCAGAAGCTATATTTCCCACAGAGAGCTCAAATCTTTGAGCTTTTCCTCCTTGAAAGTGCCCAGTTTCCTAAAACGAATCCCCCATACCATTCCTCCATCTTCTCAGTGAAAGGTAACTAGATTATTTCTTCCCTATGCTATCTACTAGGATACTATTCAGACGAGTGGGTAGACGAACCCGTCCTGGGTTTTCTATCCATATTTTCCACCGAAGAGAAGGCTACTAAACAGTTCAATTTCAGCCAGTTTTTGGCTGACAACATTCATGAGTAGCTCTTCAAGTTTTCTATAGAGGGTATGTTCAATTATTCCTCGATATTGGCATACATGTTCATATTTTTCAAGCAAAGAAGTTCTCATTCTCCATGCAGAATCTAGACCAAGAAGGTAATCCACAACCTATCACATCCTAGACATCATTAGTGAGAAAAAATTCATTTGAGTTCAATTTCAAGTAGTTCATTGACCTATTTTATCATCCAGTGGTAAGCATGCAAAGTGGACGAACAAAAACCAGGATAAATGAAGAAATTCAAAGGATTCTAGCCCTGTCAGACCTTGCTAAAACAGGTGACCGGTACATGTACTAGGATCACACAAAAATCAGGGTTTACTGCTGTGAATTACCACCTTACAAGCTTCCCAAGTATTTTCTTGTCAGAATATTCACTCTGGAATATATCAGACATATGATCAATTCAGATGACATTCATTTTGTGGCTTTCAAGAAGAAACAACAACTCAAAATCAAAGGTCAGATAGTTTCCTTCATTTTCAATAGGAGAGCTGTAGGAGAAGAAGTAAACAAGTTGTTACAAGAGATGAAGTTTAAGAAAAGTTTCCCATGGCACTACGATCCCTGTGGTGTCGAGATTACTAAGACAACTGAAAGGGGGGGGTGAATCAGTTGTAATTGTGCTTAAACAATCTTAAGTCTATTAATACATTATTAATCTTTCTTCAAATGATCATCAACATTATACAACATATGGATAATAAAAGTAATGAGCATCAGTCACACATAAGATATACACAGAGACAGATTTTCACGAGGAAACTCATAAAGGGAGAAAACCTCTTCTTCTTCGAAATGATAGGCAGTCTTTTAAGTTCTGTACATCATCTATAATTGAGCACCAACTCAATGTGAGGCTACAACCTCTGTTTTGCAAGCTGCAACTTGCTGAGAGCACCAACTCTCTGTTTTCTCTAGCACCCACTAGAAGGAAGCACCAACTCCCTGGTTTCTCTAGCACCAACTAGAAGGAAGCACCAACTCCCTGGTTTCTCTAGCACAAACTAAAAGGCAGCTACAACTCCCTATGATCAAGCACCCACTTGAACCTCTGAGGACACTAGTCCTCCCTAGCACCTCCCAACCACCCTGAAATATGAATATGAAATACTGAAGCCAACTACAGTGATATAGTGTTCAATAAAAACTTACCAGTCTCATCACTGTTCTGCAAGATTTTGCTACTCAGTCTTTCTCACTGTCTCCCAGCATGCATCCACTACCCATTCTATTCTTCTACCTTTTGTGCTCTGTGTGACATTCCCATTCAATGCACCTTTTGTTTCCTATCCATTTCAGCTGCTGCACCACCTCTTTACTTCCTCACACATGCATTCCCTCACCTCAGCAACAACAACCGCATCTCTTCTCTGTACCATGTACTTATAGCTTCTGTGCACCTTGTGCATGCAATGCATGGAATTCCTCTGCATACTCACACCACGTCGATATCCTCCACCTCTCGAGTGCTCTGCCTGATCATCACAACTCTTCATATTTTCTGGTGGTTCCCACCACGTGTCCAACATCACTGGGTGTTCTACTAAGATTCCTCGGCCTCTCTGGCAGTTTGAGACTCTTCGTCTTCTCTGTTACAGATGATCTCACCCTCTCTATTTCAGTTACGAACTCCAATCCTCATCCAGATGTCAATTTCCTCCATGAATCGTCTTCATTCCACTGGCAGATGCCTTGTAACTCTTCATCTCCTCTGGAAATCACACAAAAGTCTCTTCGCATCCTCTGATAGAAACCATCAATGGTTTCTAGCAGTTACACTGTGAGAATCAACATTATCCCTCCGATCATGCTCATGTTCACCTCCATCGTTGGATTAATTGTGAAGGGTATTGTCGTTATTTACCCATTTTGCACTTTCGCAATTCGAAGATTCTGTAATGAGACATCTTGAGTCTCCATGTCATGAGCTCCGAAAAGGAGCTTGGTTGCTCTAGCTCCCTCCTCTACGTGACCACAGGTGGTGACCACCAGTTACACAGAAAATTCACCTTTTCGGTATTTCGACATTCGTATGATCCAGTGTCTCGACACTCCCAGACGTGATCCCTGAAATTTAGAGGCGGAGCTCATCTGCACTAGGTCCTTCCTCCACGTGACCACACGCGGTGACCACAGGCTGCGCTAAAAGGCGTTGCGAACTCATGATCTTCATCGACCCTGATCGATGGTCTACGATCTCGATGAATCAACGGTCCAGATATTTTCACGATCTCGCATCTCATTGTTTCAGTGATGGAGGTTCTCGTCACTCCAAGTCGCGATAGGTGAAGCTCCGAGATGGAGCTCAGATTGACAGTCCACGTTCTTGGTGAATTGATGGTCCAGATCTTATCGTGAATTCGCATCTCGTGATTCCTGTGATGGAGGTTCTCGTTACTCCAAGTCGTGATAGGCGAAGCTCCGAGATGGAGCTCAAATCGACGGTCCATGTTCTTGGTGAATTGACAGTCCATATATTATTGTGAATTCGCATCTCGCGATTCCTGTGATGGAGGTTCTCGTCACTCCAAGTCGCGATAGGTGAAGCTCCGAGATGGAGCTTAGATCAACGATACATAATCCTTAGTGATCTAACGGTCAAGATCTTTTCATGATCTCGCATTTCACAAGTTCGACATTCCTGTGGTATTGTTTCTTTACTCTCCAAGTCACGATTTGCGAAACCCTGAAGTGATGTAAACCTGCTGACGTCACACATGGATTGACGCGTGTCGAATAACTGCCACGTGTCACTCTGATTCGTGACTTACATGTGACTGAAATGTTAAACCAGCTTGAAACTTGTCATTGCCTGGTTGTGCCATGTGTTCTTAGCTGACGTGGTTTGCTGACGTGTCTTTTTTGGGATTTTGTATTTCGCGATTTTGGGACTCATGTTGTAAAGAACCTTGACATTTCCATCTCCCGATATTCAAAATCCCGATGGCCAAAACTCTGAAATGGAGTTGGACCACCGCTTCGATCTTTCACTTTAAAGAACATTTAGGTTCTTCCTGATCCAACGATGGTCAGAACTTATGCTCAGATATGACGCCTGAGATCTATCCTCCTCTTCTGTGCGTTCTTCTTGTCTACAATCTGATCTGACGGTCCTCCTTATTTCAAGAATTGAAATGGGATCCAACGATCACTGACGCTTCTCCTCCCAAGCTTAGGTACTGCGTTCGACTCTGTGCTAATTACTCTTGAGCTTACTTTGTCCTTGCTTTTCCTTTGCTACATACTTTGTCCTTGTTTATCGAGATTGTTATACAACGTCTTCCCAAAATACTTCTGGTGCCCATCTGTTACATTCTTCCTATACTCAAGCCATCATTGTTGTTGTACTTGCCATCAATGACAAGCATACGCTTCTTGTAAAACATGCCAACAATCTCCCCCTTTGGCATTGATGACAACAATCTCCCAGATTCTTTTCTCCCCCTTTGACATCAATGTCAAGGAGAACATGCTCCCCCTGAGCTGTTGTAGTCCTTTTAGGAGGTATCAGATATTCAATCAATCAATACAAAACTCCCCCTAACAGGATGAACTTGCTTAAATGTCAGATGGGATGATGCCCATCTTCTATCGGAGATAATCAAATGGTGTCTTGGCTAGGGGTTTAGTAAATATGTCTGCTATCTGTTCTGTGGAAGTGATATAATTCAACTGAACAACTCTGTTTGTGACTTATTCTCCGAGAAAATGATATTTTATTGGGATATGCTTAGTCTTGGAATGAAGAACAAGATTCTTGGAGACACTAATGGAACTAGTGTTATCACAGTGAATTGTAATAGGATTAGTATAGTTTACCTTCAAATCTGCAAGAGTTTGAATCATCCACAAGATCTGAGTACAACAAGTAGCAACAACAATGTACTCTGCTTCTGTAGTTGATAAGGAAATGAACCCATGTTTCTTACTGATCCATGCTACCAACAAGTCTCCCAGGAAGAAGGCACCTCCACTGGTGCTCTTTCTTTCATCTACACAATTTGCCCAATTTGCATCTGAATAAGCAGTTAACTGAAAATTCTGATTTCTGTGATACCACAGACCATAAGTCATTGTCCCCTTCAAGTATTTGAATATCCTTTTGACATATACCAAATGAATTTGTTTAGGAGCAGACTGATAACGACCTACCATTCCAAAAGCTTGCATTATATCAGGACGAGATGCTGTGATGTACAGAAGACTGCCTATCATAGAGTGATATGTCCTTTGATCAACATCCAGTGAAACATCATTTTTACTGAGCTTGCAACCAACCACCATAGGTGTGCTGACTGGAGAGGAATCTTCCATTTGAAATTTCTTCAACATCTCTTTCAAATATTTTTCTTGAGAAATAAAAATTCCTGTAGAACTCTGTTTTACTTGTAACCCAAGAAAATATGACAGTTCTCCTATCATGGACATCTCAAATTCTGTTTGCATAGAGTTAGCAAACCACTAGACAGATGATTCATTAGTGCACCCAAAAATAATATCATCTACATAAACCAAAACAACTAATAAATTATCACCTTCAGACTTAACGTAAAGGTTGTTGTCAACAATACCTTTCTTGAATCCTTTATCTTGTAAAAAATTGTCCAGTCTATAATACCAAGCTCGTGGTGCTTGTTTCAGTCCATATAAGGCCTTCTTCATCTTGCAAACATTATTAGGATTATCTATCAATGAGAATCCTTCAGGTTTCTCCATATATACTTCTTCCTCTAGATCTCCATTAAGAAATACTGACTTAAAATCCATCTGATAAACTTTAAAGTTCTTATGACATGAATAAGCAAGAAACATTCCGATAGCTTCCAATCTTTCTATTGGTGCAAAAGTTTCATTAAAGTCCTGACCTTCAACTTGTGCATATCCTTTACAGACCAATCTGGCTTTATTTCTAACAACTTGTCCTTTTTCATTCATTTTATTCTTGAACACCCATTTGGAACCTATTACATTTTTATCTTCAGGTCTAGGGACAAGTT
>ML810074.1:31742-108921 GCA_009831015.1 Picea engelmannii
GTATTACTTGGATGATCACTACTTGATCCTTCTTCATATCCCAATCCAGCTTTCAACTTTGGATTTCTTTGCTGATTTAGAATGGAGGTTAATCCTTCTGAGGCTTTAATACTTGGCAGATTTTGGTGATACAATCCCTTAAAATTCTCCATTTATTTTCTGGTTTTTACTATCTCTTCTTCTAAGGCTTCACAACTAGATTTCTTCTCTGACAACTGTTGTTTTAGTATGTCTTCTATTTTCTTTGCCTCTTATAATTTCACTTTCAGCAGGGCAAAGTCTTCATCAGGTTGTTTACTGTCTTTCTCAAACTATATCAACAATTGTTTTTGCTTTCTGTTCTTAATTCTGAGTCTGTCAATTTCTTCCAGTTCACTGATCAGTTCTCCTTCCATATCAACCACAGCTTCTTCATCATTATCATCACTGCCTATGCTTTTATTATCATAATCCTCTTTGGCCATAAGCATGAAGTCATTTGCCTTATCTTCACAGGAAGAGTCACTATCGGTGTCTTCTGAGGAATTGTCATTATTTGCAACCAAACTTTTCTTCTTATTATGTTTCTTGTATTTGTACTTCTTTTCATCATCAGAGTTCTGGTGCTTTTCCTGATGAGGACACTTAGATGAAAAATGACCTATCTTACCACAGTTAAATCATTTTAAGGGAAACTTCTCTTGATATTTTCTTGATCCTTTCTTTAACCTTTTCACAAATTTTGCCTCAATATCATCTAATTCTGAATCAGTATTCTTGTCTGCTTTAAAAGATGCTTCTCTAGTTTTAATAGATGATCAAAGGGAGCTCCCTCCAATCATCTTTAAAACCATTGATGCAGTTACACTATGAGGATAAACATTATCCCTCCGATCATGCTCATGTTCACCTCCATCGTTGGATTAATTGTGAAGGGTATTGTCGTTATTTACCCGTTTCTCACTTTCGCAATTCAAAGATTCTTCGATGAGACGTCTTGAGTCTCCATGTCACGAGATTCAAAAAGGAGCTTGGATGCTCTAGCTCCCTCCTCTACATGACCATAGGCAGTGACCACCAGTTACACCGACAATTCACCTTTTCGGTATTTCGGTATTTGTATGATCTAGTGTCTCAACACTCCCAGACGCAATCCCTGAAATTTCGAGGCGGAGCTCATCTGCACTAGGTCCTTCCTCCACGTGACCACACGCGGTGACCACAGGCTGTGCTAAAAGGAACTGTGAACTCATGATCTTCATCGACCCTGATGGACGGTCCATGATCTTGATGAATCAATGGTCCATATCTTTTCACGATCTCGCATCTCGCTGTTTCAGTGATGGAGGTTCTCGTCACTCCAAGTCGCGATAGGCGAAGCTCTGAGATGGAGCTCAGATCGACGGTCCACGTTCTTGGTGAATTGACGGTCCATATCTTACCGTGAATTCGCATCTCGCGATTCCTGTGATGGAGGTTCTCGTTACTCCAAGTTGTGATAGATGAAGCTCCGAGATGGAGCTCAAATCGACGGTCCATGTTGTTGGTGAATTGACAGTCCAAATCTGATCGTGAATTCGCATCTCGCGATTCCTGTGATGGAGGTTATCGTCACTCCAATTCGCGATAGGTGAAGCTCTGAGATGGAGCTTAGATCAACGGTACAGAATACTTGGTGATCTAATGGTCAAGATATTTTCGTGATCTCGCATTTCGCAAGTTCAAAATTCTTGTGGTATTGTTTCTTGACTCTCCAAGTCACGATTCGCGAAACCCCGAAGTGATGTAAACTTGCTGACGTCACACTGGATTGACACATGTCAAATAACTACCACATGTCACTCTGATTCGTGACTTACATGTGCCTGAAATGTTAAACCAGCTTGACACTTGTCATTGCCTGGTTGTGCCACGTGTTCTTAGCTGACGTGGTCTGCTGACTTGTTTGTTTTGGGATTTTTCATTTCATGATTTCGGGACTCATGTTGTAAAGAACCTTGACATTTCCATCTCTTGATATCCAAAATCCTGATGGAAAAAACTCCGAAATGGAGTTGGACCACCGATTCGATCTTGCACTTTAAAGAACATGTAGGTTCTTCCTGATCCAATGATGGTCGGAACTTATGCTCAAATCTGACGCCTGAGATCTGTCCTCCTCTTCTGTGCGTTCTTCTTGTCTACAATCTGATCTGATGGTCCTCCTTCTTTCGAGAATTGAAATGGGATCCAATGATTACTGACACTTCTCCTCCCAAGATTAGGTACTGCGTTCGACTCTGCGCTAATTCCTCCCGAGCTTACTTTTTCCTTGCTTTGCCTTTGTTGCATACTTTGTCCTTGTTTATCGAGCTTGTTCTACAACATCTTCCCAAAATATTTCTGGTGCCCGTCTGTTACATTCTTCTTGTACTCAAGCCATCATCGCTATTGTACTTGCCATCAATGACAAGCATACACTGCCTGTAAAACATGTCAACATGTGGTATCATTGCAGAAACCAGATTGAAGAACAAAATTTCCCCTTATGCTCACGTGCCTAAACCAGAGATAGAAAGATACATGAACCAGATAGAATGGAAGGAAAACACTTTGATCAACATTGAACAACATCCTTCTCCTACTAGCATTTCAAAAACTGTAACTCCACAGGTAGTAATAGAGAAGAGGCCCAGGAAATAATTGTCTCCCTCAGTCACTGAAGTCTCAACAGAGGACTTCCAATTTTACAGGAAAATACCCAAGACCAGTCATACACCTAACAAGTCTGGAGGAGAAGAAAGTCAGTCCACCATAGTGATGGAGGGACAAAATTCACCACTTTTCTCAAGAAGCCAGCAAATGGTCTCCACTTCCTCATCAAAGAAGCAGACTGATACAACATTGATAACCAAATCCTCACAGGAGTTTGCAGGGCTCAATATTTTTGAGAAGTATAACTTAATCAAGAAGAAAAATGAGATGTTGACTAACAATACCTATGATCAATTCTGGAAATAGACATATACAACCCAACACAGGTTTCTCTTTGCATTTTACATAGGGAAAGGGAGGATGCACATGGAATTCTTGTAGGCATAGGTGCCTCAACCCAAAGCAATTTCTGATTATAAAAGGTCAACATTTGAGTTTGATGTCAAAGAGGTGCATCCAACTGACCAAATGGATATGCACAGACAGACTGGAGAAATGATTTTCTCCACCCTAGCCAATACCTCCATGACTGTTGCAAAGTTGTAGGTTTCCCTGAACAATGTCCAAACTCAGCTGAAGCTGGACAAAGTGTCTTGTTTGGCAAAAGATAACAAGATAAAATATCTCGAGGAAATGGTACTCAAAATCGGTTATGATCCATCAAATGTAAAAACAATTGAGGAATTTTTAAAGAAGAAGAATGCTGACATAGCCTCCCTGAGGAAACAACTGAAAATTATTGCTATAGAAGACCCACATGCGAAGGAAATGGTTGAGACTAAAGGCCATAAGGAGTAAATTATGAAATTAATCATGGAGCAGAATGCGCAGATCAAAGAAATGGAAGATGAGCTGGAGAAACTAGTCAAAGAAAAAGAGTAGAGTGTGCCAATGATATTCATTCCACTGGATGCAGTTCCCATCACAGGTATCAGTACAAAAACAACAACCACCACATTGGAAAGTCTAGTAGCAACCTCAGTAAAAACCACATATGCCTCATAAAAGATGGCAAAGTCCATGGAGGACATGTCTTTGCAAGGATAGGAAATCAAAAGACTGCAAGATGAGATTAATAACCTCCAGTAACTAAAGTCCACTTTTCAGTCAAGTTACAACACTGAGATGCATAAGTCTCAGAGGCTCAAGCAAGAACTTCAGAAGCTATAGAAGGAGACAGTAATGGCTAAGACGCTGTCATAAACCAAGGAAAATATTTGGATGGACATCTGCAAATCCATGACAGATATTTGGCCACTCATATAGATTATGTTTGAGAAGCATGAAATGGTGCAGAGAAGCAGACAAGCCATTGATAAGATAAGAGGAGAATTGGGAGAAAGGCATACAGAGGCAAATGAGATCATCAGATTCTTGAATTCTAAAACAAGAGAGGAGATAGAGGCCTTGGAAATTGAGGATAGGACAGAAACTATCCTGGAGGTCAAGAAAGTTTTGACCAAGAGGGGATTAATGCTACAACTCGAGGAAAGAGACCAAGCAATGGACATTGGAGTACATAGGTTTTTCAGAAAAATAGATTCACTACATAAGAAGGGGCTCCCAGGTTTATTCGTGATCAATGATAAGTTGATTACCCTCTCAGACTACAAACAAAATATCCTCACAGTGGAAAAAGATGGCTCTAAGTTTGCAGGGATACAGGGAAACAATATTGGAAAAGCATTCTTGGAGACTTTGTAGTTGGACTTGAGCATCCAACATGAGACATCTTCATCACCAATCCCGCCTTCGCCAGGTATATAGAGATGGATGAAGTATACCAAAGGTTACTCAAAGTTACCATCCCTAGTCAAAAGATATGGTATGACTTGTGTGCTCTGATCGAATAATGTTGAGGTGTACATCCGAGTTAGCATATGGAACAGTCATAGTCAAGTCAAAGATGAATCACCAACCACTTCCTTCGAATCAACATCAAGGATTCGAGGATCATTTATCATTCCTACTTTTTTGTAATATGTAATCTAGTTAGTTACATTTTCTCTCCACCCTATCCTACTCATTAATGACAGGATCAGTTGTATTTTTTCTATAAATACTTCAGAATTCTAAGTATTGAGGGTTGATCTTTACACCCAAGCAAGATGTATCTATAATATTTTTGAAGAGATCTACCAATAATAAAAAGGATGATTCACAGGATTCCGACGTGTTGATGTTGGTGATGTTTACTTTTCTTTGTTAAATGTTTATCTTACTTCATTATCTTTCTATTTTCTGTATATGATCATTTAAAAGAAGTTTAAGTGCATAATTTATCTTGAATACTCTATTTCTGGCTTTTAAAGATCTGAATGTTATTCCTCTAATGTTGTAATAAAGAAATTCTAAAATGCTTCTTTATTGTGATTGACCTTCTCACCTGCTTCTGTCTTTCCATCACTTTAATTCTAAAGGATCCAACATTTTCATTATCTTGCCCTATGAAGAAACCTAACAAAATTTGTATCTAATCTCAATCCTTAAAACAGACCCCATAGTCGAATGGATGTGTAAAACAATATTTCAGACATCTTTATAAAACAAAACAACACACTCATATTATTTTTAACTAGCCTAATATATAAAACTCAAACATATCTAAATCATACAAAGAGATCCCTCTCTGAAACTGGTAGGGCTAGATCCCAGTTTCGAAGTGGTTGGATAAGTTACCTCTGTTAAATTTATTCTACCCCTGACAACCTCTGGGAATTTATAGAGCGTTAACATAGTGGCGACCATACTGGGGAACTGAACAAACTTTCCATCCTATGATTTCTTTTCCCTAGATAAAGAAAACTTTATTTCTGAACAAATCATAAAATCTAACTTACAAAGAGATAAATGATCAAAGATTGTTGAAGTTTGTATATATTAGTTTAGATTTCTTAAAATTTAAAGTTCTGGCTCCTAAAAGAATCTACACTAGATCTCACCCTGATCCAGAACCTGCAACAACAATAGATGACCCATAAAAGTTACTCATAAAAAGAAACATTGTAGAAGGTTCTGGGAGTCACAGTCCTCTTCATAGGTCCGCTTCTTTTCCAGAGAAGCTTGTCGCTATCTAGGATCTTCAGTTTGACATATCCTTTGAGCAAAGCCTTTTCAAAACTAAATCTGACAGCTTTGTAAGTGAAATAGTCCTAGATCAAACCATCCTACAACCCAGGACCCCTGAAATACTTTCTCCCAGAGAAGATTTTGATCAACAGTTTCTTCAAGAGTTCGACAAGTTAGAGATCTAGTAGAAAATATTGATCAAGCATTGTAAAAATTCCACTTCCAACTATCAGTTTAACTTTATGCCTTGGCTATTGATGCAACTTCTATCAAGCCTCAAATATCTCTCTCCATCCCTCCTATCCCTACATCTTCTACATCTTCTGTCACTTCTCCTCCAATCACACAAGTTGTTGTTTAGCCTCCTCCACCAATCATGGCAGCAAGATATGTTCCCTTGGTGTTTGCCGCTCCCTTACATTCCATGCGCCAGAACTATCTAACCAGAATTCCTTAGTTTGATGGTACTAGACCTCTTAATGCACAACATGTCGATAAGATGAATGATTAATTTGATTTGCAGGAATTCGATGAGGCAAGCGTGCAGATGAGACTTTTTGCACATAGTTTAACCAGAGAAGTCAAAAAATGGTTCAAATCTTTACGCCCTGCTACCATAGTTGACATTGTTTCTTTTTGGTGAATTTTTCTCAACATATGGGAGGTAAATAAAAACCCTCTCCATATTTTATCAGAATATGAAAATATCAAGAGGAATCAAGGGGAAACAGTGCAGGATTACTGCATTCGTTTCAACAATCTTTATGATGCAATTCCAGCTGATATTAAGCCTCCTCAAGGTTTGGCCTTAATCAATTTCCTTGATGGATTTGATGCTAATATGTCATATCAACTAAGGGAAAGGAATTTTGTCACCCTAGAAGAAATGCAAAAAAGTGCAGTGAGTGTGGAAGCAAATCTATTAGCCAGAAGAGCCAAGCAGATAACAGAAAGAAGGGTTACAATAAAATAAGAGCCTTCCACTTCGTCTTTAGATGCTAAAATAGATTCCATAGTTAGAACTATGGAGAGAATGATGGAAAGGCTAACCATCACCGATAGAAATCCACCCAGAGAAAATTATCCTGCTCCTCATATTCGAAACCCAAATTTAAGAAAGAACCCTCCCTAGATCAGACAAAGAGACCCCAGAGGCCAAAGGGAACAAAGAGGGCCTGATCAACAGATTAGGCCTCCTCTTCAAGAAAACTATGCTGACAAAGGAGAAGAGATAATAGAGGATTTGGATTATATTCACATAAACCTCATGGGGGTTAATGATAATGAGTCCATTTTTCTCACTCAGGAAGAACATGAATTGTTTCTACTTTCACAGACTAAGGTAAATGAGGAAGAGGAAGAATCAAAACAATAGGCCTTTGAAAATGCTATAATGGAGGTTCACAGATAGTTCAACTTGAGAAGAAAGAAGACTAATGACAATCCAACAAAGAAGTCTGTTGAGACTAAGAAAACTTCTGAAGCCAAGAAAACCTCAAATGCTACCCCCAAGAAAGTCCCTAAGAAGAATAAGTCTAAAACTCCTACAAAAAGAAATCCCGAAGCTTCATCAAGAACAACTCAAATAGAGGTTGCATCTACAAGTCAGCCAAGTACTTCTGCACATAGGAATGTGGCTGATAAACTAGAATTGCAGAGTCAAACCAGAACTTCAACCATTTTCATCCTGGAAAGTGAACTGTATAAATTGAAAATTCCCATTCCCCTATCGGAACTAATGAGAAAAACTGCTTACAGATCACAAGTGATCAAAGCATTAAGTATTGAGCCAATAATAGGTACAAAAGCTTTAAATATTGAGCCAGTGGTACATACAGATACTGTAAATGTTGCAGATGATCAACCTGAGATATTGTTCAGTCCTGAAGTCGATGGAAAAATTGAAACTGGTTTTGTTCCTCCTTTCTACATCAGTTTGAATATCCATGACAAGACACTACACAACGCTATGCGTGATTCGAGCACTTCTCACAATCTGATGCACAAAGCTGTGATGGAAAAGTTGGGGCTTGATATCACCAGACCCTACAAGGACTTGTACTCTTTTGACTCTAGCAAATTCAAATGTATAGGGCTAATCAAATATTTGTGCATCACCCTAGCTCAAATCCCAACAAAAAGCATGGTGATGGATATTGTGGTTGCAGACATTCCTTCGAAATATGGTATGTTGTTATCTAGATCTTAGGGATCTAAGTTGAAGGGCACTTTGCAGTTAGATATGTCTTATGCTACCATCCCGGTATTTGAAAAACATAGAATATTGTACAGATAGACTCTAATGAAGTATATGGCCAACAGTCAGGAAAAACCACACAACTACCCATTATACTCTATCCACTCTTATCTGGATTCATTCATATTGTACAATAATGGTGACTTCTGTTGGAGCCGCCTTTGTTTTTTCTAGCCCGTCTCAAATTTCATGTCTTAATGCTCGAAATCGAAAAATGGTTTTCGTATTTTCTGTCTGTGGTTTCAAAATCTCTGAAGTCTTATCACACAAGCAGCGATGATTATTGTACTCTCGAGGTGATTTCTACTTTTCGGCAAAAAAAAATTCCCCCTTTTGTTCTACCTCGGGATTTTGCATGTTGGATGCTATAGATCACGTAGTTCACAAGTCCCGAGCAACAAAACAATGAAATCACTTTAAAATTTTACCTAGGTCAGTAACGGGAGTAAAGTTTTTCTAAATCACGATTAAACATCATCAGGTTTTCGCGCCTCGGCGTTCACTAAATCCAAAACTCTCATTGTTGTATCACCGATAGCCGAAACCACGAACTCCGTATGTTAGTAACTCGTGTCAAAGTTAAAGGAAAAAACTAAGCCATGGTTAAGTTCCGTCGGAAATTCGCCACTCGACGTGTTCTCTTTTGAAAAACTACATTGTCTAAGCCCGAGTCGCGAAGTCATGATAAAGATACGAACGTAATTAATTAAACACTTAATCCGAGTTTATCTTCCCTTTTAATTAAAAAGTATTATCCCGATCTCGCGGTTTTGCAGCTCGGCATGCAAACTTCCCAGAAACTTACCTTCAAAGCTCCGAGTCGTGATATGGCGAATATAAATAATTACGTAATTAATTAAGTGCCTAATCACAATTGCGTTTTTATTAACCAAAATCAATCATCGCAAATTTGGGGGTTAGAGGTTCAAAGGGTTAAAGAAAAATTCCCGATACAACGAGTACCGAAGGATTAATTAACTTTCGTAAAGCTGGATTAATTAAGCTAAATCAATATCTCCCGTGTTTTGATGCTTGCATAGTTTACGAAGTAGTATTAATCCTTCCTTACGCCAACTGACATTTCGAACCGCCAAAATTTATGGCATTAATTAGAAATAAGGCGAATTGACAAATAAAGATTGGGTTTTTATTGCTAAATTTATTTCTAAACATGATTTGACAGATCTGCTCTAAAAAGTATCGAGTTTTCAAATATATATAGAGCTGTTATTCGTTATACCAAATTCATTTCTATATTACGTAGAGCACACTTTCTCAGCGAGCTAACTTATGTATGTATACGTATTTTTATCACAGAAGAGATAATGCAAGATCTCCAGTCATGGCCCCACGAAAAACATCTAAAGCCAGTGTTGAGGTTTCGGGACAAGGTTCAGACAACGTTGCTGATACTTCACCTCAAAGTGTCGACTCAGTCTCGAACTGGTCGTTTGTTTCTGATGTTCTGCAGGCTGAATTAGTGGATTATTCCGATGATTCCAGTGACATTGAAAAAGACGACATAACCACCAAGTATAAGATCGTCATTCAATCGGGAATGCATAAAGTAGCAGCCAGGCCATGACTACTCCCCTATTATGATACGGTCCGATGGGCATTAGACCATGTGGACATACCAACCAGAACCATCATGAATGAGAAGAAGGTCACCATCGGGACTTTCAGGCCTGAACATCTGCAAGCCATGTACAAGTTGTCCACAGCGTCCGACCTTACATATGATGCCAAATTCTTAGAAGAGTTCAAACAGAAGGAATGTGTGCAGTATGAAAAAACTATGTCTAGCTTAATAAAAGATTGGGTTTTGCACCCTGCGAAGTTCATGGCAGACAACCATGGTATATATTCAATAGCTTCTTTAGAACCACAGTTCAAGTATGTAGCTATGATGACATGCAGATTATATGGGAGAGAGGACACCTCACATTTCTTTCTTCAATGGGTGCCTCTAATATTTCGAGTCGCTAAAGGTTGTTCCTTCGACTAGGAAAAAATGTTGTCCGATAGCTTGACCAGTCGGGTTACAGAGTATCGGGCGCAGAAAGAGAGCTGAAAAAATTCTTCATTTTTTATGTATGCATACATTATGGACGCCGTGTGCTTTCTAACACCATTTCCATTAATGAGCTGGAGTTGGACTCCAGCAGAGGACGAGCCTATCCACGTCTATCATGCGAAATTATGGGAAAACAAAGCGATAGATTTCGTATATGAAATCTTCAACTGGGTGATGGTACCGCTGCATGTCACTATTTTCAGCCACCCGCCACCCAGGATCTCGGACAGTATAGTGACGAATTTGAGCAGCATAGTTGACTAGTATGTAGAAGACGAATTCTCATATCTCAGAGTTTTCGGGGCTTCTGTTCCCCCGCATGCATTGCCATTATTCATTCCCGACAAGCTGGCTTGTCGTGAGGTTGCTAGACAAACAATGATCGGTGGTATAAGCAAGGAGCTTAAGGGATACTCAAAAAAGGTATGGCCACCTTTTCCTGTTCATTTAAATTCATATTCTTTATTAGATTTCGAGCATGCTAAAGTCAAGGCAGCAACCCTAGAAGACCTAAAGTTGGTCCTTATTGAATACAAGAAGCACGATCTGCAAAGGGTCGTGAGTAATCATTTGGCCAGTTGTGGACTCAAGAGATTTGAGCACGAAAATTCACCCTCGGATGACATTTTCTGAGGCGCAAGATCTTATCTCGAGATTTTAGCTCAGATCCAAACATTGGCACCTGAGGAGAGGGTCGATGTTCTGAAATTCCAAGAACATCGACACAGTTGTCTTCCCCTAGTATTATGGGGTGAGAATCCGAGTACAGCGGAGGTGAAACAAAAAGATGTCGAAGGCTCCAAGGATGCGACTCCCAGTCAAGAAAAACACCAAGACAAGGGAGAGCAAACTAAGAGTCCAAAAGCAGAGATAAAGACTCCCGACCATCCAAAGAAGCAGATTCTGGTTACTACTCCGGGACAATCAGCGAAGCAAATCAGGGAACCTATCACATCATTTACTCCCTTGCAGTCAACTCAGGGAAATATCGACGTAGGGTGGATCTTCAATGAAGAGTTGAGGCCTATAAGGGTGGAAGAGCTCCCTCCAAATGAGTTCTTCTTCGATAAGAAGAGAAAGGCAGTGGTAAAGAGAGAATTCTACCAGGAAGGGGAATCGACAGTCAAGAAATACAAATTTATGACTGATGGGAAAGACAAGAAGAATGAACATAAATAGCTGGGACATTAGGTGCATATGCCACAGCGAACCAATTTTCAGTTGAGGTTTTGAAAAACCAGCTGAAACGAAAAAATCGCCTCATCAAGACCCTAGAAGCCAGACTAGCCACAACAACAGAGATTGCCAAAGACTAGGCGAGTGTAGGAATAGAGCAAGTAAGGTTGGACGATAAAAATGAGATAGAGTTGCTTAATACTAAGCTCGAACAAGCACAGTTGGTGGTTTGGAATGGTCAGATGCAGGCGGGCCAGCAAAAAGATTTGATCGAACAACTACAGGTTAGAGTGGAAATCGCCGAAAGTAAAGTGATAAATACCAGGATGTTCCAGTCCCAGGCGATGGAGATTCGGAGCAGAGTCTCTGTGGCCCAACGAAATTTACTCGCCAAGGTAGAGGTGATTCGAGACAACTGTTTGCTGGTTAATCAAGTTTTGGAGAATTTATCTACTAGAGAAAGATAAGCTGGAGCAGCACGGGTCGCCTTTCAAGAGGTTGTGATAGCCACAAACAACAGGGATTCATGAAGTACTCCTAGGTTTACCATTTCGGAGCAGACCAGAGGAAACATTCTATTAAAATAATGGGAACACAACATCTCAAAAGGTAAGCTGCAAGCCAAGAGGGTAATGAAATCCTTAGAAGAAGCTTTTAGCTCTATAGATGGTAATCTGCTAGGCATTGATAGCGGAGGTAATGCCAAGACATTGATTTAGATGAATATGGACAAAATATCACTTGATTTAAATGAAAAGGAGGAAAGAGATTCAACCGAGATCTCCCAAGTGAATATGGCGGACATAGTCCAAATAGACAAATGTATGATTAAACCAAGCGCGCAATTATGTGCTATCAACATCATAAACAGACAGATGGAGGACAGGCTACTGCAATTAGCCCGAGATTGTTACTCTTTTGAAGCCAATTTTCAAGAAGAACCATCAAGGCTGATATCTCGGCTGGTTGAAAGATGTGTCACCTGTACCGAGCACGCACAAGGACAAGCTTCTGGCGCCAAGTAAAGACAGAGAAGAAGAAATGGAGCGATTGCTCTCCTCCCTATCATAACTGAAAATTTTGCAATGATTGAGATTCTATCTTATTGTAAAACTGTATAAATACACCATAGAAAGAAAGAAACTAGGTTGGACCTTTTTGTGTCGATTGTAACGAAGTTTTTACATTTTGAGAGTTAATACAAAGAAAATCGGAAGATTCTCAATTCCGTCATGACTGTGTTATGAGTTTGTTTTCTTGTATCTCATATTTCGTTTCATTTCATATTCGTATCTGATGAATGCTTCGCTGTAATTTAGTACAACCTCTACTATAGCGAATGAATTTTGGTTTTCTATATTGTTTACTGTTTTTCCTCTGTACCAACTATTAGCAGGTGTAAGACTAGTCAACACTTTCAGAATTCTATACATATTTTATGCTTCATCGGGTTATTTCCTTACATTTTTCTTCTCCTTTTTATATGTGAGATTCTCCCTTGATAGGAGCCTTACTCAATAGACAACTAAATGTTTTATCTCACCTCATACATTTTTATTAAAATATAACTCAGTTACGGGAAAGAGCCTTTGATTTGCACCCCTGTTTTTATTTCCGAAACTGTAAACTCTCTTTTATACGACCGAATTGAGACAACACTTAATTTCCCCCTGAATTTTTCTTATTTTACTGTTCCTCCATGACTGTCCCTGTACCAACACAGCCCAATATCGAACCCGAATTATCAAATCAAACGCCCATTGCCTTAAACCTTTTCGATACCATTCTTAAAATAGCCACTACCCGGGTTGAATTTGAATGTTCATGGGCAACGATTGAATAGGATATAAACATATAGGAACAGTTGGAAGCTAGACAGTGCCAACACAGAAATATTCCCTAGTTTCCCTTGCTAAAGGTTGACGTTTCTCTCTTCTCTACCCTTTACCCACTTTCGGATGCCTAGACACTGTACTTCTAAGCCTTAAGTGCAGACTCTGGAACAACATCTTTTTGGCGCCGTTGCCGGGGACCGAAGTTACGAAATCTTTTTCCCTGGGAAAACGACATAATTTTGTTATTGAAAGTGTTACCCTTTGATAGTGAACAAAGAGTACACACCTTTTTAAGGCTTTTCAATCTTTCACTTGGCGACTCCACAAATAATAAACTGGCATCCAGTTGAAGGAATACCAGACAAAACCTGGATGGTAAGAAGATCACACCTGTTACCGATCTCGAGAAGATTCTAAAGGCGAGAGGCTCCCTTAAGCCAACCGCTGCAGTCTACAAGCTTAAACCCCCACAATTGAAGACTAAGAGTTCTTCTGAACCCTCAACTTACGCAATCCTCTCTTTGACACTAAAGATTTAACGTCAAACTGCTCCGAAGTTAGGAGTGAGATTCATCCGAAAATCCCCTTAGTACACAAAGGAAAGGGCCCTCTTGAAAGTTCGTTGGCAGTTGACATACCATCTTTCCTTCAGTTAAATTTCCCGACCTCACCTAATTTTGAAGAGTGTGTTACACATTCGGTTTCCACACCCGTCGGTTCTCCTGATTTCGTCTCTTGCAAATCTGAGGAACCAAGTCCTCGTGTTCCTTATCATTCATCGTCGGATTTTCCTCTTCACGAAGAAAATAAAGATTCACTTTTAATTTTCTGAAACCCCCTTTACAAATTTCCACTAATAACGATGGTAGTCGTCAGAGGAGGAGGTGGAGGGTTTATTGGAGGAGGAGGGGGAGGAGCTCTTGTAGGAGGAGATGGAGGCCAAGGGCCTGCCCCCCCTCCCAGAGTGTTTGTGAAAGTTTCAGTAAGATATGCTCCCTTGGTGTTGCCCGTTCCTCTGCACAACCTTCTCAAAAATTATATAAAAAATTTACCTAAATTCACTGGGGAAGGAGATCTGACCACAGCTGAACATATCAATTTCTTTGATCAATTCACAGACATCCTAGGTATTGAACATGAGGGCGTGTATTCGAGACTTCTTGTCCAAATGTTCGAAGGCCAGGTCTGAACTTGGTTTCAGAGTCTACATGCAACATCTATCTTGTCTTATGACGCATTGGAAGATGCTTTCCTTAGACAATGGGGCGAGAGAAAAGACCACCTATATTATTTAATCGAATTTCGGTCTTTAAGAAAAAAGAATTCAGAAACAGTCATGGATTTTATTCAAAGATTCAACAAATTATATAACAAAATCCCAGCTGAGGTTAAACCATCCCAACCCACGGCCAAAGTAACTTTTGCAGGGGCTTTCGAACCGGATTTTGCACTCCTTTTGCGAGAAAGAAGGGGAGCCACCCTAAACCGAATGCAGGATGATGCTATAGAAATTGAGTCTAATATGATGGCTTCTGGTAAGCTTAAAGCTAAAGTAGAAATGAGAAATCGAGAAACTAAATGCTTTAGAGAACAAGCAGGTCCGTCAGGGTCTAATAGATCCACAGATGATAGGGTAGACGATATGGCCAGAGTAATTAAAGAAGTGTCTAATAAAATATCCAGAATGGAGCTCGAACAGGACAAAGTTGATTCTTTCCCCAAAAAGGATTTCAAGAGGAACCCCAACCCCCCGAACCATCAAAGACAGATAAAAAGCGAAGATCAAAAAATACAAGCTCCCCTAAAGAACGCAAATTTTATAGGAGCGAACGATCTCCAAGATTTCAGAGATTCAGATAATGATGTCACGAACTTCGGTGATGACTGCACACAACCATATCCGACTAGAGAATATTATGATAAATCTCTAAACACTCAACAACCATCCATTAAGGGTGAAGAAAGTGATCATACTGACCTTTGTGGCTCTTAGCAAGAAACTAAAATGATAATGGCTGAGATCCAACCTAAGTACAACTTAAGATCTAAGAGTAAGCCCATCTCAACTGCTCAACCCAAGAAAATCCTCCAAAGAGGTCAAACTTATGAGCCTACTTCGGAAGATACCTTATTACCCAACAAAAAAATGAAAGTAGTAAGCACACAAGAGCCCGAAGTGGAAAAAGTTGAGACACAAGCACTAGGAACTGAAACGACTAATAAAATTACGCCTGCAACCAAGACCATGAGTAATAAAGCGGTCCAGACGAATAAGTCGAAAAGGAAGGATTCAAAAGTCTCAACTAAAGAAACAAACAAGGTGAGCAGATCTTTTAGTTTTGAAAACGAGATAAATAAAATTAAGATACCAATCCCTCTAGTAGAATTAGCGAAAAACCCCATTTATCGGAAGCAGATTACCAAAGTGATCGGTGTCTCAGAGCTAGAAAGCCAGTCTGACGTTTTAAACCTGGAAGATGACAAACCTAACATCACTTTTGGTCCACATTTTGAAGGGGCCAAAGACACTATTGCTCCCTTTTATATCACTTCAAATGTATATGATCAATTGCTACATAATTGCATGTTAGACTCCGGAGCCTCCCATAACGTTATGCCTAAGATTATTATGGACAAATTGGGTCTCCAGATCACCAGAACTTACGAAGATATTTAGTCTTTTGACTCAAGAAGGATTAAGTGTATGGGAATGATAAAGGATTTAGTAGTTACCCTGGCACAGGTCCCGGTTAAGAGTATCTTGATGGATGTGGTTATTGCTGATATTCCCCCTAAGTATGGCTTACTATTGTCTAGGTCATGGGGAGCCAAGCTGGGGGGTTCTCTTCAATTGGATATGACATTCGCCACAATTCCTGTGTTTGGTGGGAAATTTACTCGGTTGCACATAGAGACGAGGTTGGCATACACAGTAAGCGACCCTCAAAATCCGAACAATTTCCCTATTTACATTGCGGATCAAGATTTAGGAAAGTGTATCTTATCTTTTGATGATGGTTTAGATGGTTGTCCGGAGGAAAATGATATAGAGCAGGAAGAGTCAAGTTACATGAAAAAGGATCTGTGTAGCACCGGTGTCAAGAAAATGTATTTTGACGGTGCCTCATCTTGTGAAGGGGCTGGTGCAGGAGTGCTTTTAGTGGCTCCCGAAGGAAAGTTCGTTGTTCCTTTTTCTTATAGATTGCAATGGGATATAGATTATACTAACAACGTATGTGAATATGAAGCGTTGGTCTTAGGATTAGAGGCTACCAAGAAGCTAAAAATAAATAACTTAGAGGTATACAGAGATGCAGAGTTAATAGTCAAACAAATAAATCGACAGTACCAAGCCAAGCATCCCAGATTAAGATCATACAGGAATTGTGCCTGGGATCTGATGGAAAACTTTTTCTCGTATGTAAATGTCCACTTCATCCTACGCGCAGAGAACTTACATGCTGATGCATTAGCTAAAGCAGCTTCAACCTTCTCTCCTCCCACGACTTTCAAACTGAAGTATCACATAGAGATCATACACATACCATCTATACCAGACAATATCCAGCACTTGTAGGTCTTTGAGGATGACGAACAAATTAATAAGTTTCTTGAAGCAGTAGGTGAATTCTCCGAAACTCATGCTGACTAAGAAAATCAAAATGACCCGATATGGATCATGCAAGAAGGAAAGGATCCTAAAGCTTTCCGAGACAAAATCACAGATCATCATATGCTGGTCCTTAAAAACAACCAGATTCTGAAAGGATTGATTCCTTTAGAAAGACTTTTTGATCAAAACGACATACCTGTAAAATCCACCTTACAACCCCAACCAGAATAAGTGGAGGACTATGATATAGGAACCGAAGAAGAATCCAGGATGGTAAAAATATCCAAGTTCCTCCCTCCCGAAATAAAAAGTAAATATAAAGACCTACTCAGACAGTATAAGGATGTTTTCACCTGGTCTTATGATGAGTTAAAGACATACGACACTTCCGTAATTGATCACAAGATACCTCTAAAGCCTGGGGTCAAACCATTTAGACAAAAGCTTAGACAGATCAACCCCATTTTGTTACCTGTGATCGAAAAAGAAGTTAAGAAACTTTTAGACGCAAAAATAATAGTACCTCTGAGATATTCAGACTGGTCCCATTCAGGAAAAAGAATGGGGAAATCAGACTGTGTGTGGATTTAAGAAATTTGAATAAGTCATCTCTTAAGGACAACTATCCGCTACCCAAAATGGACCATGTTCTAGAAAAGTTAGTGGGAGCCAATCAAATGTCTATGATTGACGGGTTCTCTGGTTATAATCAAATTGCCATGAATGAACAAAATAGAGAAAAAACCGCTTTCACCACACCATGGGGTACGTTCATGTATGATAAAATGTCTTTTGGTTTGATGAATGCAGGGGCCATGTTCTAGTGCGCTATGGACATCACTTTCATAGGGGAAAGGGATAAGTTTGTAGTCATTTATCTCAACGATTTGACGGTTTTCTCTAAAACCGATGAAGAACACTTGATACATCTTAAACAGACTTTCGAAAAATGCTGCAGGTTTGGTCTATCTTTAAATCCAAAGAAATCACATTTCGCCATGTGGGAAGGTAATCTTTTGGGTCATATCGTATCTAGGGATGGAATCAGGATTGATCCTAAGAGGATTGAAGCGATAGATACTATAAATATTCCCATAAATGTAAAAGAAATTCAATCTTTCTTAGGTAGAATAATTTTTTTACGAAGATTTATCCCGAATTTCGCTGAATTGTAAAACTGATCACAGGTATGTTGAAAAAGGAAAGCGAAGTAAAATGGACAACCGAGGCCAAATCATCTTTCGCACATATTAAGAAATTCATAAGCGAGGCAACTATGTTAGCGAGCCCCGACTATCTAAAAAATTTTCTTATTTTCTCATTTGCCTCCGAACACACTATTGCCGTGGTGCTCCTACAAAAGAACGAAGAAGGTTTCGAACAACCAATCGCCTTTTTCAGCAAGAGCCTTAGAGACGCAGAACTGAAGTATGATATAATAAAAAAACAATCATACACCATGGTAAAAGAATTAAAGGCATTCATAACGTATGTACTACACTCAAAGATAATTGCGTACGTACCCATCAGTTTTGTGAAAGATATTTTGGTACAACCAGACAGCGATGGAAAAAGAGGGCGATGGTTTGCCAAAATCCAAGAATTTGATTTGGAAGTCAAACTGACCAAATTGATAAAAGGGAAAGGCATGGCCAAACTCTTAGCTGAGTCGAATTTCAGAGCTCTAGGTATCAATTGCCTGGAGGAAGGCGACGAAGACATGAATCTAAACGAGCTGAATGAGCAAACAAGTCCAAACAAGATTGAAGAGAAGTTCATATTGTCAGGCTGGTACAGAGACATAGTATCATACCTACTGACTCTAAAATGCCCAAATGAGCTATCACCATCAAAAGCCAAAACTTTAAAACTCCATGCAATTAAATATTGTATCGCTGAAAGTCAGCTATATTGGAAAGATCCGCTCGGTTTCCTGTTAGTCTGTTTAGTCGAATCAGAAACTCAACGGGTTATAGACGAATTTCATGAGGGAGTCTGTGGGGGGCATCATGCTTGGAGAGCTATAGCTTACAAAATTCTAAGGGCTGGGTACTACTGGCCAAAACTTTTCTCAGACGTTAATGCCAAAGTCCGAGCCTACAACCCTTGTCAACTATTTGTAGGTAAACAGAAGCTCTCGACATTGCCTTTAGTTCCAGTCAAAGATGAAGCCCCATTTCAGCAATGGGGTCTAGACTTCATAGGTGAGATTAATCCCCATTCCAGTGCTCAACACAAGTGGATCTTAACCGCAACAGATTATTTTACTAAATGGGTGGAAGCCATTCCAACCAAAAGGGCAACAGACTCAGTGGTAATCGATTTCTTAGAAGACAATATTTTGTCTATATTTGGTTGCCCCCGAAAGATAGTTACAGACAATGCCCAAGCCTTTAAATCTATGGCTATGATCAGCTTCTGTCAAAAGTATAACATCGTTCTTGGCCATTCCATAGCGTATTACCCCCAGGGAAATGGATTGGCCGAGTCATCTAACAAGAGCCTGGTAAATATAATCAAGAAGGTATTGGATGAAAACAAAAGGTCTTGGCATGTGCACTTAAAATACGCATTGTGGGTGAATCGCATAAGCACAAAAAGGTCTATCGGCATTTCGCCTTTTCAGATGGTATATGGGACAAATGTTATGCTACCTATAAACCTAGTGCTCCTAGTGATGAAGTTATGGAAAGATCAAAATGAAGAACCCAATCATGTCACCAGGAGGATAAATCAGCTGATTGAGGTTCAACAACATAGGGTCGAAGTAGATGAAAAGTTGCAGAAATACCAAGATGACATGAAGGCATTATTTGACCGCAGAGCAAAGGACAAATATTTCCTCCCAGGTGATTTAGTATTAAGGTGGGATGCAAGAAAGGAAGAAGCAACAAAACATGGTAAATTTGACCACCTTTGGTATGGGCCATTCAGAGTCTCGGCTCTGGAGCGAAAAAAATTCTTTTCTACTGGAAAATATAGATGGTGAAATCCTCAATACCCCTGTCAACGGGCGTTATCTGAAGCATTATATGACGTAACAATCGCCAATAATAATAATAATAATAATTGTATACTTATATATATATTTTGTATACATATATATATTTTTCATTTACGCATTGTTTTTTTATTTTCTTTTTCTTTCATGAACTTTCGACACCTTTCGGATAGCCCCGATAACATTTGTATTTGCCTCTTACAGGATTCCAGCTGCACACAAAACAAGCAGGAGAAGTAAACCAAAAGTTGGTGTCAGAAATAAATCGTCTTAAACAAGTGATACCTAATATTTTTATATTGTGCAAAGAAATTGAAACGAAAAGGTAAAGATGAGATTTCCTAAAGGACATGTTCTAAAGGACTATTAAAGAAAACCGAGGTAACCTCATTCAAACAACAACATCATCTGAACTGATAAATAACAGAGTTGTTTCTTTGTTTGATCGTCTATGAAAAAATAGGACAAATTAAACGATTCACTCAAATTAAGAACAGTCAGCCGAAGTAAAGTACCCTCGAAAAAGATCTACAAGAGCCAGTTTTGAATTTTTGACCTTTGTATTTTTAGTCCGTAGGTCACTACCTATCACCCTTTTCTATCTTCGGGTTTACCTTTTAAAAAGTCAGCATCTTTCCGTTTCACATAAGAAGGGATAAGAGTTTTTGTTTCAACCTCGTGAGCTTCAAAGCAGATGGTGGAAAGAAAGCGGGTCTTCACAACTCCTTGATCCCCTGATAAACGAAGAGACGCTTAAAGTGATCCTAACTTTCCTAGGTTTTTCAACAATATCGGAGGATTGAAGCTGGCTCAAATAGAATGCCCTAAGAAAGTTATTTTCCCTTTTTTCCTGAGAACGAAGGTGTTGTGAAGGTCAAGGGAAGGTTGGTACCGAGTAATCAAAGTAAGTTGACAGACCTATAATGCAAAATATTACACAGATATCAACCCTGGTACAAATTGATTGCCCCCATCTTCGTGCTCTAAAAAGAAAACTATAAGACAGGTGGTGAAAGGAAATTCAGAAATGATTGCCCTCGTCTCAACATTTAAATGCATAAATATATTCCGAAGTGGTGAAAGGAAATTCAGTAAAAATGGGCTAGATAACTTCATCGGGGTACTGAACAGGCTCGCTGGTAGTGAAGCAATATTTGAGATATTTGTAAGGCTGTTATACATGAATATCACTCTACTCTGGTAACCAATTCTTTTTAAAAACCTGATCTACATCCCAAGTTCAGACGAGACTTCCCAATTAAAAACATATAATCTTCTTCTTTTGATGCAATTTGATAGCCACAATATATGTTGGGTCTCCTAGAACTGTTTTGATTGTCTTAAGGAAGATCTGAATTTAGTAACGGGAAAGAGAAAGTCGTGAAAGGGACTAAGGCTAAGTTTAAAAAGAGTATCTGAGTTCGAAAAGCTTTTCAAGGTAAAAAACGAAGTCTCTTTCCCCCTTCGATACCCTGTTCTCAGGAACCTTTTCACCTGAATTAAGCTATTGACTCCATTTACCCAATATTGGCACGTGGTCTACTGTTCTTCCCGTCTTACAAGAAAATGGGATCCCTAGTTGGAGCCTATGTTGGAGCCACCTTTGTTTTTTCTATCCCATCTCAAATTTCATGTCTTAATGCTCGAAATCGAAAGATGGTTTTCGTATTTTCCGTTTGTGGTTTCAAAATCTCTGAAGTCTTATCACGCAAGCAGCGATGATTATTGTACTCTCGAGGCGAGTTCTACTTTTCGGCAAAAAAAATTTCCCCCATTTGTTCTACCTCAGGATTTTGCATGTTGGATGCTATAGATCACGTAGTTCACAAGTCCCGAGCAACGAAACAGCGAAATCGCTTTAAAATTTTACCCAGGTCAGTAACGGGAGTAAAGTTTTCCTAAATCACGATTAAACATCATCGGGTTTTCACGCCTCGACATTCACTAAATCCAAAACTCTCATTGTTGTATCCCAGATAGCCAAAACCATGAAGTCCGTATGTTAGTAACCTGTTTCAAAGTTAAAGGAAAAAACTAAGTCATGGTTAAGTTCCGTCGGCAATTCGCCACTCGGCACGTTCTCTTCTAAAGATACAAACGTAATTAATTAAACACTTAATCCGAGTTTATCTTCCCTTTTAATTAAAATGTATTATCGCGATCTCACGGTTTCCCAGCTCGGCATGCAAACTTCCCGGAAACTTACCTTCGAAGATCCGAGTCGTGATATGGAGAATATAAATAATTACGTAATTAATTAAGTGCCTAATCACAATTGCATTTTTATTAACCAAAATAAATCATCGCAAATTCGGGGGTTAGAGGTTCAAAGGGTTAAAGCAAAATTCCCGATACAATGAGTACTGAAGGATTAATTAACTTTGGTAAAGCCAGATTAATTAAGCTAAATCAACATCTCCCGTGTTTTGATGCTTGCACAGTTTACGAAGCAGTCTTAATCCTTCCTTACGCCAACTGACATTTCGAACCGCCAAAATTTATGGCATTAATTAGAAATAAGGCGAATCGACAAATAAAGATCGGGTTTTTATTGCTAAATTTATTTCTAAACATGATTTGACAGATCTGTTCTAAAAAGTACCGAGTTTTCAAATATATATAGAGCTGTTATTCGTTATAACAAATTCATTTCTATATTACGTAGAACACACTTTCTCAGCGAGCTAACTTCTGTATGTATACGTATTTTTATCGCAGAAGAGATAAAGAAGGAACTCCAGTCATGGCCCCGCGAAAATCATCTAAAGCCAGTGTTGAGGTTTTGGGACAAGGTTCAGACAACGTCATTGATACTTCACCTCAAAGTGTCGACTCGGTCCCGAACTGGTCGTTCGTTTCTGATGTTCTGCAGGCCGAATTAGTGGATTATTCCGATGATTCCAGCGACAATGAAAAAGACGACATAACCACCAAGTATAATATCGTCATTCAATCGGGAATGCATAAAGTAGCAACCAGGCCACGACTACTCCCCTATTATGATATGGTCCGATGGGCATCAGACCATGTGGACATACCAACCAGAACCATCATGAATGAGCAGAAGGTCACCATCGGGACTTTCAGGCCTGAACATCTGCAAGCCATGTACAAGTTTCCCACAACGTCCGACCTTACATATGATGCCAAATTCTTGGAAGAGTTCAAACAAAAGGAATGCGTGCAGTATGAAAAAACTATGTCTAACTTAATAAAATATTGGGTTTTGCACCCTGCGAAGTTCATGGCAGACAGTCATGGTATATATTCAATAGCTTCCTTAGAACCACAGTTCAAGTATGTAGCTATGATGACATGCAGATTATATGGGAGAGAGGACACCTCACATTTCTTTCTTCAATGGGTGCCTCTAATATTTCGAGTCGCCGAAGGTTGTTCCTTCGACTGGGCGAAAATGCTATCTGATAGCTTGACCAGTCGGGTTACAGAGTATCGGGCGCAGAAAGAGAGCGGAAACATTTCTTCATTTTTTATGTCTGCATACATTATGGATGCCGTGTGCTTTCTAAAACCATTTCCATTAATGAGCTGGAGTTGGACTCCAGCAGAGGATGATCCTATCCACGTCTATCATGCAAAATTGTGGGAAAACAAAGCGATAGATTTCGTATATGAAATCTTCAACTGGGTGATGGTACCGCTGCATGTCACTATTTTCGGCCACCCGCCACCCAGGATCTCGGACAGTATAGTGATGAATTTGAGTAGCATAGATGACTGGTATGTAGAAGCTGAATTCTCATATCTCAGAGTTTTCAGGGCTTCTGTTCCCCCACATGCATTGCCATTATTCATTCCCGACAAGCTGGCTTGTCGTGAGGTTGCTAGACAAACAGTGATCGGTGGTATAAGCAAGGAGCTTAAGGGATACTAAAAAAAGGTATGGCCACCTTTTCCTGTTCATTTAAATTCATATTCTTTATTAGATTTTGGGCATGCTAAAGCCGAGGCAACAGCCCTGGAAGACCTAAAGTTGGTCCTTATTGAATACAAGAAGCACGATCTGCAAAGGGTCGTGAGTAATCATTTGGCCAGTTGCGGACTCAAGAGATTTGAGCACGAAAATTCGCCCTTGGATGACATTTTCCGAGGCACAATATCTTATGCCGAGATTTTAGCTCGGATCCAAACATTGGCACCTGAGGAGAGGGATGATGTTCTGAAATTCCAAGAACATCGACGCAGTTGTCTTCCTGCAGTATTACAGGGTGAGAATCCGAGTACAACGAAGATGAAACAAAAAGATGTCGAAGGCTCCAAGGATGCGACTCCTGGTCAAGAAAAACACCAAGACGAGGGAGAGAAAACTAAGAGTCTAAAAGCAGAGATAAAGACTCCTGACCAGCCGAAGAAGCAGAGTCTGGTTACTACTCCGGGACAATCAGTGAAGCAAATCGGGGAACCTATCACATCAGTTACTCCCTTGCAGTCAACTCAGGGAAATATCGACGCAGGGTGGATCTTCAATGAAGAGTTGAGGCCTATAAGGGTGGAAGAGCTCCCTCCAAATGAGTTCTTCTTCGATAAGAAGAGAAAGGTAGTGGTAAAGAGAGAATTCTACCAGGAAGGGGAATTGACAGTCAAGAAATACAAAGTTATGATTGATGAGAAGGACAAGAAGAATGAACAGTTCGTAACAGAAATAGATGGGACATTAGGTGCATATGCCACAACAAACCAATTTTCAGTCGGGGTTTTGAAAAACCAGCTGAAACGGAAAAATCGCCTCATCAAGACCCTAGAAGCCAGACTAGCCACAATAGCAGAGACTGCCAAAGACCAGGTGAGTGTAGGAATAGAGCAAGCAAGGTTGGCCGATAAAAATGAGATAGAGTTGCTCAAGACTAAGCTCGAACAAGCACAGCTGGTGGTTCAGAATGGTCAGATGCAAGCGGGCCAGAAAAAATATTTGATCGAACAACTATAGGCTAGAGTGGAAATCGCCGAAAGTAAAGTGATAAATACTGGGATGTTCTAGTCCCAGGCGATGGAGATTTAGAACAGAGTCTCTGTGGCCCAACGAAATTTACTCGCCAAGGTAGAGGTGATTCGGGACAACTGTTTGCTGGTTAATCAAGGTTTGGAGAATTTATCTGCTAGAGAAAGAGAAGTTGGAGTAGCACGGGTTGCCTTTCAAGAGGCTGTGATAGCCATAAACAACAGGGATTCAGGAAGTAATCCCAGGTTTACCATTTCGGAGCAGACCAGAGGAAACATTCTATTAAAGGAATGGGAACACAACATCTCGGAAGGTAAGCTGCAAGCCAAGAGGGTAACAAAATCCTTAGAAGAAGCTTTTAGCTCTATAGATGGTAATCTGTTAGGCATTGATAGCGGAGGTAATGCCGAGACATTGAGTCAGATGAATATGGCAAAAATCTCACTTGATTTAAATGAAAAAGAGGAAATATATTCAGCTGAGATCTCCCAAGGGACTATGGCGGACATATTCCAAATAGACAAATGTATGATTAAACCAAGCACGCAATTATGCGCTATCGACATCATAGACAGACAGATGGAGGACAGGATGTCGCAATTAGCCCGAGATTGTTACTCTTTTGAAGCCAATTGTCAAGCAGAACTGTCAAGGCTGATATCTCGGCTGGTTGAAATATGTGTCACCTGTACCGAGCACGCACGAGGACAAGCTTCTGGCACCAAGTAAAGACAGAGAAGAAGAAATGGAGCGATTGCTCTCCTCCCTATCATAACTGAAAATTTTGCAATGATTGAGATTCTATCTTATTGTAAAACTGTATAAATACACCATAGAAAGAAAGAAACCAGGCTGGACCTTTTTTTGTCGATTGTAACAGAGTTTTTACATTTTGAGAGTTAATACAAAGAAAATCTGAAGATTCTCAATTCCGTCACGACTGTGTTATGAGTTTGTTTTCTTGTATCTCATATTTCGTTTCATTTCATATTCATATCTGATGAATTCTTCGCTGTAATTTAGTACAACCTCTACTATAGTGAATGAATTTTGGTTTTCTATATTGTTTACTATTTTTCCTCTGTACCAGCTATTAGCAGGTGTAAGACCAGTCAACACTTTCAGAATTCTATACATATTTTATGCTTCATCGGGTTATTTCCTTACATTTTTCTTCTCCTATTTATACGTGAGATTCTCCCTTGATAGGATCCTTACTCAATAGACAACTAAATGTTTTCTCTCACCTCATACATTTTTATTAAAATATAACTTAGTTACGGGAAAGAGCCTTTGATTTGCACCCCCATTTTTATTTCCGAAACCGTAAACTCTCTTTTATATGACTGAATTGAGATAGCACTTAATTTCCCCCTGAAGTTTTCTTATTTTACTGTTCCTCCATGGCTGTCCCTGTACCAACACAACCCAATATCGAACCCGGATTATCAAATCAAACACACATTGCCTTAAACCTTTTCGATACCATTCTTAAAATAGCCACTACCCAGGTTGAACTCGAACGTTCATGGACAGCGATTGAACATGATATAAACATCTAGGAACAGTTGGAAGCTAGACAATGCCAACACATAAATCTTCCCTAGTTTCCCTTGCCGAAGGTTGATGTTTCTCTCTTCTCTACCCTTTACCCACTTTCGGATGCCTAGACAATGTACTTATAAGCCTTAAGTACAGACTCTGGAACAACAACTTGGATACTCAAATTGCAAGATGATTCACTTGGCCTGCAAGAAGATAAAGCAACCACTGAGGTAAGTAACATTGTAACAGTAGAAAGTGATGAACCAACATAAGACTTTTGGAGTATGGATTTTGATGGAGCTATTAGCAAAGAGGGAGTTGGAGCTGGGGTGTGGTTTCATAATCATAAAGAAAGGTACTCAGAAAGCCACTCTTATAAACTGAATTTCCAGTGCACCAATAACATAGATGAGTACGAAGCATTAGTACTTGGCCTGAAGTTATTGAAGAAGGTTGGTGCCAAAAATATAATGGTAAGAGGTGACTCTGAACTTGTCATTAAGAAAATCAAAGGTGATTATTCAGCTAAGCATCATAGACTCAAATCTAATAGAAATGTTGTTTTAGATTTTCTAAAATGTTTCACTGAAATCGACTTGCAAGTAATGCCCAGAGGCCAGAACATACTTGTAGATGGATTGGCTACTTTGGCAGCCACATGCAAAATACCTTTCAAACCAAATCGCAATACACAGTAGAGGTGAAGTGTAGACCGATTGTTCCATATAACATCAGGTACTGGTAGGTATTTGGCAATGATGAACAAATTGAAGACTTCCTGCAGTCTAAGAATGATTTTGAGTGTACAAATATAGATGCAGAGAATGATGATGATAGTGTAAATAAGTCAGACTTAGAAAAAGATAGTGTAAAAAAAGTAGATTCAGATGAAATAAATGAAAATGATGAAGATTCTGATGTTTTTCAATTGAAGAATAACGTTTTACCTAGAGGTCTGGTTCCTTTAGAAGAATTGTTTGATTTCAACGATGTAGCAAAGAAACCAAAGATTGAACCTAGTGGTAAAGAGGTCGAAGAATGTAACATAGGAACATAGGAAAAAACCAAAATGATAAAACTATCCAAATCTTTACCCCCCGATCAAAAACACAAATACATTGAACTGTTTAAGGAATATGTAGATGTATTTTCTTGAAGCTACGAAGATTTAAAATCTTATGACACAAGTATCATACAACATAAAATCCCAATTAAAGAAGAACATAAACCTTTCAGGAAGAAACTTAAGAGAATTAATCCAAAGTTACTTCCCCTGATAGAAAAAGATATTAAAAAGATGTATGACGCCAAAATTATAGTCCCCTTAAGATTTTCAAAATGGGTTTCCAATCTGGTTCCTACCAGAAAGAAGACTGGTGAAATCAGGCTTTGCATTGATTTCAGAAACCTGAACAAGGTTTCCCTCAAAGAAAAATACCCTCTACCTAAAATGGATCACATACTACAAAAGGTAGCTGGGGCCAGTAGGATCTCTTTACTAGATGGATTTTCAGGCTATAACCAATTCCTTGTCCACCCAGACGACCAGGAAAAAACAACTTTCACCACACCCTGGGGAATTTTCATGTATGTGAAAATTCCCTTTGGCTTTATGAATGCTGGTGCCACTTTCTAAAGAGAAATGGACATTTCCTTTGTGGATGAGCTGGATAGGTTTATAGTGATATATTTGGATGATGTTACTATCTACTCCAAATCAGACGAGGAACATTTAAAACACCTCAGACGAGTGTTTGAGAAGTGCATAAAGTTTGGGATTTCATTGAATCCCAATAAAACTCCTTTTGGTTTGGAAGAAGGTAAGATATTGGGGCATATAATCTCTAAAGATGGAATTAAGATAGACCCGAGCAGAACAAGAGCCATCCAGAAATTAGACCGCCCTAGGAATATTAAAGAATTGCAATCATTCATTGGTAAAATAATTTTTCTGAGAAGATTCATACCCAATTTGGCATAACTCCTCAGGAACATCACAAATATGTTGAAAAAAGATGCTAAAATAAAATGGAGCACCAAATCTAAACAGTCCTTTGAGCAGGTAAAACATGCACTTACACAAGCCCCTGTTTTGATCAATCCAGATTACACTAAGGATTTCCATTTGTTCTCTTTTTCCTCAGAACACACCATTGCAGTAGTTTTATTGCAGAAAAATAGTGAAGGGCATGAACAACCCATAGCCTTTTTCAGCAAGTCATTGAGAGATGTTGCACTGAACTACAATATAATGGAGAAACAATTTTTTTCTTGGTAAAATCAATAAAATATTTTAGAGTTTACATTCTCCATTCTCATACTATTGCTTATGTTCCAAATGCAGTGGTGAAGGATATTTTGACTCGGGATAACCTTGATGGTAGGAGAGGGAAGTGGATTTATGTTATTCTAAAATATGATATAGAAATAAAACCCACTAAACTGATCAAGGGTAAGGGTTTGGCCAAATTGATGGCTGAATCCAATTTTCATGCTTTAGATATTAACTTCTTAGCTGCAGTTGATGAACAGGGAGAACATGCGACACCACACATAAAAGAGATTTTCTTAAATTCTCCATGGTACGCATAACTCATCTTTGTCCTACATAATTTACAAGCTCCTTGTGGTCTAACTAAGACTAAAGCTAGATTCTTAAAACTAAAAGCATTGAAATATTGTATTCTAGATGGAAACCTTTACTGGAAAGATGCTGGAGGTTTCTTACTTAATTTCTTATTAAAATATGAAGCTGACAGGGTATTGCAGTAATTCCATGAAGGAGATTGTGGTGGACATCAAAGTTGGAAGACTACTACTAAAAAGATCCTCAGAGCTGGTTTTTACTGGCCCAATTTGTTTGCAAATGTGCATAAAAAAGTAACATCCTGCCACAAATGCCGAGTTTTTGAAGGTAAAAGGAAACTTTTGCCTCTACCCTTGAAACCTATTTCAGTTGAAGCTCCATTCCAACAATGGGGTTTGGACTTTATCAGTGAAATTCATCCACCCTCTTCAAGCCAACATAAGTGGATCCTCACAGCTACAGACTACTTCACAAAGTGGATTGAAGTTGTACCCTACAGGAAATTCATTGACTCTGTCATCATTAAATTCTTGGAAACTAATATTCTGTCTCGTTTTGGATGTCCTAGGAAGATCATACATGACAATGCAACAACCTTCAGATCCAAAAAGCTAGTACAAGTTTGTATCAAGTACCATATTACTTTGGGACACTCCACAACCTATTACCCTGAGGGAAATGGGTTAGCTAAGTCCTCAAATAAAAGTTTGGTGAATATCATTAAGAAGACATTACAGAAAAATAAGAATTCCTGGTATAACAAGTTGGTTCATGCACTCTGGGCTGATAGACTGACCACAAAAATATCAATTGGTATGTCCCCATATTAGTTTGTATATGGCACCGAGGCAATTTTCCCTACTTCTTTGGGAGTCCCTGTTATGAAATTGTTGTGAGAAGTACAGGTAGAGCCCAATGATACCCAAAGGAGAATAAATTAGATGATCCAATTACAACAGTCCAAAGAAGAAGTGTATAGCAAGACCCAATTAATCCAAGAGAGTATCAAAAAGATTTATGATATGAGAACTAAAGAGGATGATTTTGAGTTGGGTGATTTGGTACTGAAGTGGAATTCCAAAAATGAAGACAAGGCTAAGCATGGAAAGTTTGATAGTTTGTGTAAAGGCCCTTACATCATTCAGGCATATAGAGGAAATAACACATTTTTTCTCAAGGATAGTGAAGGAGCAGATCTTCCAGGAGGACCCATAAATGGCAGGATGCTTAAACATTATGTTCCACGGGAATAAATATTTTAAACCATTCGCCTTATTGTACAAACCGTTTTCTTTTACTTTTAGGTTGTGTTTGGGTGTTTTTGATCAGATGGTTGAAGCCCGAACAGAAGGACCTAAGCCACTGGCTAGTGCCACCATATTTTCAAAATAAAACAAATCAAGTTGTAGAAAAAGCACTGGAGAAGATTTTTCAAAACATCAGGTAGCAGGTTCTTGGCACCTCACAAGGAGAGCACCATCCCTAGGTGGACCCATTGTTATAACCTTATGTTTCATAAGATCAAATTGTTATTAGAAATTTTCCCTCTAGTTTTATTTTTGTTGTAAATAATATTTCATTCTGCAAATGATTTACAAAAGAAAAAAATAAAAAATAAATAAAAAATAAAAGAGGGTATGAAAAGAAAAATAATAAAACCCCATGCAATAAGAATGGATTGATTTATACTGTCTAACCATGGTGAAGTCCTTTGAATTTATGCAAATAGGTTAGTGAATAAACTTGGCTAAACAGTCCAACCTTAGCCAAGATAGATAGGTTAGTGAATAAATTTGAACAAACAATTTAAACTTGATCAAATGTCCTAGGTTAGAGTAATGCTTTAGCCCAACAGTTTAATCTGGGTTAATTTTGTTAGGTGATTAGAGTAGGATATAGGTTAGTAGGTTTTCATTTCAATAAAATTGATGAAAAGTTGGTTAATTCTTTGATTTGAGATAAAAATGTTGTATTTTAACCCCTTGGTGACAAAAATGAAGGAAGGGGACCAGTGAAAAACCCATAAAAATCCATATCCTAAGTTTTTGGGTGATATATTATGTTTGGCACTTTGTGCTAAAGAGCGCACTTGTTGGTTTTTTATTCTTCCTTATCTACCGTCTGAGTTATTGATTGAGGGTTCATGTATTTTCGGGTTTCCAACAAAGCCTCTAAAACTATCGGCCCTCCTAGTGAACCAGAAGGCAACACAACACACAAAATGCGCTATGGAGTCTCACCCGAGATAAATTTAAATGGGTAGCTATGAGACTCAAGTGTTTATAGCCTAGGATTGAGTATGAGATAGGGGTTTAGTGTTCAAAGCCATCTACTATAAACTGTGATTGTTATCTTACAATTATTCGCGATTATGCAACGTATTTCATAACAATTTAATAACTCATTCATTAAGAACAACAATTAACTACTGAAAGAAAGTAAAGACATACATGCATTCATCATATTACATAGGTATTATAGTGGTTCACCCCCTCTTAGGCTACGTCCACAAAGATTTGTCTCTTGGTTCTTTATTATGGTAGTTCTGCATCTCCAACGCCGCGTGCTTACAATTCTCCTCAGATGAGTAAGATCTATGTGAGGTGAACTAGATCGCACCAGGCTCCATAGCCTGCGATCTAATCCTCAGATCTTCCTTCTCTCCTCTGTTCCCACTCAACAGCTTAAAAAATAGTTCATCACGACATTACGTACCATATTGGCTCGTACATAACTAGTATTAATGATACAAAAGTGAGCTAATTAGGAACCAACCTTACACAGTAAAAACCAAAACTCTCCATTATACCTACGTATCTATGTTTATATATATTGGGCTCTTCATCCATTTACAATGTATTAAAAAAACCCTAAACCTACAGATGTTAGGTCTTCCTCCCATGCGCACGTGTTGTTCTTCCTTCCAGCTGTCGCTTTCCTTGTGCATGGTTTCTTGCATACGTGCGTGTTGTGTTTCCCTCTAGCTATTACTTCAGTTTCTGCACGCTTTCTTTCCCCATGATCATCCTTATTTCCACTTCAGCCTTTCTTATTTCCCCTTTGTCCTGCTGCCAACATGCCCCCAACACTGACATGTGACTCATCCTGAGTCACCTAATCCTTCCGATCTTCCTCGATCTCCTTGGTGATCATCTCAAACTTTTCCTTGAGCTTTGTTTCTTTTGTCAGTGCCTGCGTGGTATTCTCCTTCATGGTGTCCACTACGTGGGCCTCCACTTCATCACTCATAAATCTTTCACATTCTTCCTGGGTCTATGCTATCTGTGTTTTGGCTCCCTCCACCTGTTCGAGTACTTATACTACCTAGTCCTGCAATGACTCTATTTGAACCTGGAGCTCCTGTTTCTGTGTTTGCGTAATGATGAGTTCTGCCTGCATATTCTTCATCTCCTACGTCCCTTTGACTCATTCTGGGATTGGTATGGTCTTCTACCTCTGCTTGATCTCTTGGATCGCTATATTGATCCTTTCCTCTTCCTTGTCCCACTATTGGACCTGTGGATCCTCCTCCAACCTTTTCCAAAGCTACACTACTTTATCGAACAAGTCAACTACTATGCTAACCTACTTCTCTATCTCTTGCAACTGCGTTGTTGATTCCTGTTTCCTTTTCTCCTTAACTTCTAGTGGAGAGGTTGGTGTGAGTTGTTCTCAGAGATTCTCGATCTCCTTCTGATATTGATCAATTTCTTGCGCAATCCATTCAATATTTTCCATGGTTGAAACTTCCTCGTTCTACATGACCTGTGGAATCTTCTCATAAGTTCCTGCCACTTTCTGCTCCAATCCTTTTAGGCACTCCCTTTCCTCCTTAGTCTCAAATTTGGCCTTCTCGTAGCCTACTTTCAATTCATCTTGTTCCTTTGTTTCCTGCTTTAATTCGATTAAGTGTCTGCGTGCACGAGACTGTACCTCGTGGTTGACGCACCCCTGAAACTTGTGTAATGCCCCTGATAGTATCCTTGTCAACACAAGTTGGATCTGGTTCAAGTCTTTCAAGGGTGTATTCCCCACAATTCCGTCCATGTGCAACATGCTAGGGTTGATATGGAATGCTGTGTGTGGCTGAAATATCCCCTTGTCTGTCTGTTGATCTTCCTCTTGCGCTCTTCCTTCTATTTGTGGTACTGATGGATCTATGCCTTTGTTGCAGCTTGATATTCATGCTTCCCCAAATTTCTTGAAGAAATCCCCCATTTCTACCAGCTCTTTTTGCAGTTTGTCCCTGTGATGTGCTGCATGGTCGAAGTCCTCTGCTAAACAATCTTGAACCATTCTGGTGATCATTTCCCCATCGTCCTCTATGATTTTATAGTCTGGTGATGTTTGTTGTGCCTTTGATTTCTTGTGCGTGCCTCCTTCCTGCATGAATGGTCTCTTAGTTCCGCCTGATTCTTGTATATTGGGATTTGGGGCGGTCTCCTGTGCTCCCTCAGCATGTTTCTGTTGTTCGTTGGTCAGTTGTGTAGCCTCTTTCTTCCCCTTCTAGGTTCCTGTCTTCTTTGACCCTTTGTCTACCTGAGTCAGATTTCCTTGGCCCGTTCTTGGTTTCTTGGGCACTTGGATTGTTGAAGGCTGCATTTCCACCTACTCTGCCTCTCCTTATGCTATTCTTTCAGGTACTTACTGGGTAATGGTTTGGATCCTCCATTCGTAGGGCCATTCTCTGATGACCATGTCGATGTCACCCTCTGTGATGTAGTAGCACATATGTAGCCACTATTTATCTGGATCCTGCCTTGATTGTATCCACATTGTTTGTCGTGTGGCCCGGAAATTGACGATGTTCGCATATCACGCTACAGCCTCTAGTGTTATTCTCCATGATCGGTTGATAGCTTCTTTTATGTCGCGTAGGTATGCTTAAAATATGACCCCATTCTCCCTCTTATGCTTGGCATGCGCTCCAAATCTCAGCAATAGGTACCTCGCTCCCACAGGCTGTGATCTGGTACAAAAAATTACATACCCTGGTTCTCGCCATCCCATGAAGGCTATTAGGGTAATCAACCATGAGTAATGGAACTTTGTGCCTAGGTCCTGCACATCCTTGGAGTCCTCTTGGAATAAATTCAATATATATGATGCCCAAATCATTGAGGTGCCTTCTGCGCACTGAGATGCATCTACAATGACTCCAGCTGGTACTTCCTCTTTGCTGCATTTTCTTAGAAATTTGCATGCTAAGATTTTTGCGCCCAATTGTGTGGTTGTGTTGTTGATTCGTTTGATAATGATGCCTCTCGTTCTTTTTCCTTTCCTCTGCCAACGTTTTCTCCTTGGATTTTTCGTCCAGAATCAATGTGGGATCCATACCACGGATTGGTAACCCTGTTATTTGCGCAATAATCTCAACAATTATGGGGACGAGTTTGTCTAGCCATATGTCCCCTCCATGTGTGACTGCTAACAACTAATTGATGCATGGTTTTGCGTACTGGCCTCTGCCAAAATGTGGTAGGGTCTGCAGACCTAAGATTCATGTTTTCTCCAACCCATTTTCCCACTAATATGGCTGGTTAATCGCTTCTCCAAACTGAGTTGTGCCTATGGTCTCTATAAATACCCTCCGTGCAAGTTACGATAACTTGGTTTCGTCTGATACGTCATGGTATGAATATTTGAGCTTCCTGACTTGGCCCAGTAGGTCCGGTCCTACCTGTACTCCAGCTGGTATGCATGGTAGAACAATTTTTGTTGCAGGTTTCTTGCAGGGTGAGCTCGGTATCTATACTCTGTCTTCCTACTGCTGTGGTTGGTTCAAAGTTCCAACAACTTCCGATTTCTCCCCCGTTAGCCATTATAGCCAAGCTAAGGCATCTTTAGCGTTCTCCCCTGCTGGTTGTCCTAAGATGGTCATTTGAGACTCATCTGGCTCCACTGCTTCTTCCAGATTCTATGCCATTCCATTAACTTCCAGGGCTGCTTCAATGCTTTTTGGTTGCACTTCCTTTTGTGTTTCTGCTTCCCGGCTATGATGTTATTGTGTCACTATGGGTGTATCCACTTTCATGGCCTCTACTGTTGGTTGTTGAATCCCTTCTAGAATCGGTGTATAATTTATCATTATCGTCTTTGGAGATGGGATTCCGTCGATATCGACGATCTCTGGCTGCTGCTGTTCATTTTCTTCCAATGGTCCTCGTGACCTAGTTTGAACTCTAGTCGATCTGGCAGTCTGGATTTCTTCTGCTGGCTTCGGTAGTGCCATAGTGGTGACTTTCGAACATTTGTTGTGTTCGAATAACTTATGTGATCTCTATAGTCTCACTCTGTGCGTTCTGGCTGCTATTACTCTCTGTTTGTTTTCCTTTCACGAATAGACTAGTTGCTCCCATACTTGTGTGTTGTATGGGCTTGTCATGAAGCTTGTTGAGGACACTTACTCCATTATGAATTTAATGCACCATAATTGTGGGTTCAATGTATCTACGGAGGTTTTGTACTTGACATTACACTTTCTTTGCCATCTCCAGTTGATGCGATTAATGTGATGTCCCATCGGTCCTTGTCGTCCTTTAATTCCACCTAGTGTTGTCTTCTTGTCCTACTTTTGCCGACTTTCTGTTTCTCGCTTGTTTTCCCTTTGTATATAACTGTTGTTCGTGCCTTTGATGAATTTGTTTTTCTAACTTCATGTGGCCTTTCTATTTCTAGTGTACTGTGCCTTCTTTAGTTTTGTTTCCTTTTTGCTTTTTTTCCAATTATTATTATTATTATTATTATTTGTTTTTTACTGTGCGGTGGGTGGTCGAATGTCTTTGTACAGCTTCAGGCGGCTCCCGTTGATCATTCCTTTGAGTTCTACGCCTGCTAAATCTCTTAACTATACATATCCTCCGTATGTGACCGATGTTACTTTGTATGGTCCTAACCAATGCATTCTAAGATTTCCCGGGTGCTGAAATGATTTGATGTCATACATCAATACTAGATATCCTTCTTTGAACATTTTCTTCTTGATGTGTCGATTGTGCCAAGATTTGTCTCTTGCTTTCTTCACTTGTTGATGGAATCCTGCCAAGATTCAGTCTTCTTCCATGGTCAATATCTGATTAAGTCTCTCCTGTATTGCGTCTCATTCTGTCATTTGTCTGATAGATGCTACGCGCAAGCTGGTTACTAAATATTCTGATGGCACTACTACTTCTTTTCCATAAACCAGTTTAAACGGTGTGTGCCCTGTCAAATTTTTTCATGTAATCTTGTAGGCCCATAGTACGGCTGGTACTTTGAGGTCCCAGTCGTCTCTGTTGACATTACAAATATTTGTTAGTGCGTTCTCCATAATTTTTTTGAAGGCTTTCACTGTGCTACTTGCCTGTGGATGATACAATGTTCTCTTCTGATGATGAACTTCAAACTCTTTGGTCATTATGCAGATGGTGTTGTTTATGAAGTGCGTGCCTTGATCACTCATAAAAAATCTTGGGCACCCAAATATCGTGATTACTTGTTCAAACAAAAAGTGTGTTGTTGTCTCTACACTGCAATCTTTTACTGGTGCAGCTTCCACCCATCTTGTTAGATATTCCGTCGCAGTGATAATGTACCTTGCCCATGTTATTTTGGTTGGTGGGTTAATTGGTCCCACAAAGTCAATTGCCCATTTGTCAAATGCCTGTAGTGTTACTTGTGGTCGTAGTGGCATCTTTTCTCTTCTATTGGGTTTGCCTACCCTTTGATAGACATCACATCTTTGATAGTACTCCTTCGAGTCTTTGTGAATCGTTGGCCACCATAGTCCTGCGCGTAATACCTTCTATGCAGTAGCTTTCCCTGCATAGTGTCCTCCTGCTATTCCCTCATGGGATTTTGCTAAAATTCTTGGTCTTTCATTCTCTAATACGTATCTTTGCAAAATGCTATCTGATTTTATATAAGTGTCCTTCAATCAATTGATAGTCTGTTGCGCGGACTACCATATTCTTCTTCTGTGCGGTGGTATATTCTTGCGACGCAATACTTGCAGTGAAGTACTGAATGATATCTGTGAAGTATTCATCAACAATCTATACTGAGAATAACCGTCCATCCGAAAAGTTGTCTTCTAAGTGTGTAAGTTCTTCTCCATTTGTGACCCTTGATAGGTGGTCTGGTCCTGCATTCAATTTCCCTGGTTTAACTATTACTTCAAAGTCAAATTCTTGGAATAGTAGTAACCATCGACAAATTCTCCACCCAAACACTGACTTGTTGACTAGGTATTTCAGGTCTGAGTGGTATATGAACATCTTAAAGTGTTTTCCCAATAAGGAATGCCTGAAATTATGCAGTGCATGGACCATGGCTAGGCCTTCTCTTTCTGTCATGTTATAATTTTGTTCTGAGTTTGATAATTTTATGCTTGCAAATGCTATCAGGTGATCCAAGTCTCCCGCTCCTGGCTGCACTAAGATAGCTCCAAGTGATATCACTGATGCATCTACATGCACATGGAATGTCTTTTCCCAGTTTGGAAATACTAATATCGGCACAGTGACCGTTTTTTCCTTCAAAGTATCCAGGCCGTGTTGACACTCGTCATTCCACTGAAATTTCGTATCCTTCCTTAACATATTTTCCATGGGTGTTGTAATTTGTGCATAGCCTTTGATGAATTTCCTGTAGTATCCTGTGTGTCCTAATGTCGCTCTTAGCTGACGGATTGTTCTTGGTGCTGGCAAGTTAACAATGATGCGATCTTTGACGGATCGACCAATAAACCTTGTTTGCATACTATATGGCCAAATAGTATCTCAAATGGTGTTCCAAATATGCATTTCTTGATATTCAGTGATATCTGGCACTGTCTGACTCATTCTAACATCAGCTGTAAAACTTCCACATGGTTTTTCAACAGGCTATATAGTGTCCAATAATCCAGGTATACTTCAAGAAATTGATGGATGAATTCCTTAAATGTTGCGATGACCACTCTGAAAAATATTGCTGGTGCGTTCTTTAGTCCAAACAACATGACTGTGTACTAATAAGATCCCCATTTCGTCACGAACGTGGTCTTGTGGTTGTCTTCTTGTGCTATCTTAATATAATGGTAGCCCGATAATCCATCAGTGAATGAGTAAGCTTCATGTCCTCCCACGTTCTCCAGCACTTTGTCTATGAACGGTGTAGGGAATGGGTCATGTAGGCATGCATCGTTCAACTTCCTAAGTCGACACATATCCTGATTCTTCTTCCCTGTTTCCTGTCCTGCACTACCATCGGACTTATCCATTCTAACTCCTCAACTGGTTCGATGATGTCGGCTTCGAGCATCCTATCGATCTCCTCTTTAACTTTCTATTTATATGTAGGGTTTAGTCTATAGGGTTGTTGTCTAATAGGTCTCGCTTTAGGTCTGAGTGGTATCTTCATTTAGCCTAGTTTTCCGACTATACCCTTCATCTCTGTGAATGTTGTGGGAAAGAGGTCACTGTATTCATGTAACAAATCTGTGATGCTTTCTACTATTTTTTCATCCTAGTAATCTCCAATGATGGCCATTTTGGGCTGCTTGGTTGTCCCAATGTTGAATTTCTTTACCTTGATTGGCGCAGAAATGACTTCTGATTCTATGGGTGGTCCTTCCACATATCTTTCACCTTCTGCTTCTTCAATCTGAATATCACACTAATCATCTTCATCTGGTGCTTCTTCCTGTACATGGTAACATGACAACAATTCCTTGACTATTTGCTTATTCCGTTGTTTCTCTTCTGTGATAAATTCTATTTCTGGTTCTTTGATGAATATCACTCCTCTGATCCATTTGAGGGTTGCGTCTATGTTGGGGTTCTCATGCTCGAATAAGAAAGTGACTATGAAATTCCATTGCAATGTCCTTGATGTCATAGTTCCTTTGCGCAATTCCTAATCTGTATACCAATTCGCTGGTATGCCTTCTAGAGTATGTATAAAGTGATGAGGCCATTCCTCTGGTGGTGTCATTTTCCACAATGTTCTACACGCCTCCAAGTGTTTCGCTGGTGCTTCATGTCCTTCATATTTTTGTTGTTTGTTGTTTTCTTGTTCTGCGCTGAACCTTATGTGCAGTAACTGTTTACATTTGTACCAGTCTATGATTGTCTTTTTGTGTGTGCCCCACCATGTTGCAGGTGTGGAATTTAGTGCTAAGTCAAGTTCTAACAGTCTTTGATTCTCTAATAATTCATCTTCATACTCTGTCAAGAATGTATCCAAATCATTTATTCCACGGAAGCTGGGTGGTTCTCTTATTTCTGTGCCTACCCATCTTACTACGTGGTCTATTCTTGCACATATTCTCGTGGATACTTTGTGTAGCCTCTGCTGCCAGTTTTCTAACCCAGTGTCTGAGTCTATTGCACATGAAGTAATGCTCCACCAACTTAGTACCCCATCTTCAGTTTGGTTTATGTAATCCTCATCGCATGCAGTTGTTCTGTACAACTGACCGATTTCCTCTAAATCCAGAAAAGTGGGTTCTACGAACCTCTCCCCTTTTGATGGATCTAATGGTGTTATGACCTTGTATTCTCCGAACTCGAATGCCATTTTCCTGGTTTTCAAATTGATTATGGCCTGGTTGTCAAACGCTCAATCCAGACGAAGCAATGTCAGGTAAGGTGTTGTGCCATCTACTATTTCAATGACTTCAAAGTCTTCTTTAGTGTGCACTCCATCAAGATCTACTGTCACTCCTTTCAGTCTACCTATTGGTCGGAATTTGTGTTGATTTGCTAGTTTCAATTGGACGTTTGAATATCCCAATGTTGGCTCTCCCATGCATTTCCATGTATTTTTTGGTAATAAATTCACTTGAGATCCTAGGTCTAGTATAATGTCTCCCATATTGAAATCCCCAATGTTAGCATTCAGTCGAAATTCCCTACTTGTTCTTCTTTTTGTGTGTAGGTGATTAATTTTTTTAGGTTCTTTCTTTCATTCTGTATCGCTTCTACACTTCTCTAGGATGTTTTGAAATATATTCACATATGAGGGATCACTTAATAATTTTAGACATGATTGAAAAAATCCTTTAATTTACTTACTTGTTCCTTGGGCTGCATTTCGTTGGTATGATCTAGTGATGGTGGCATCTCATATTCTGGGGCTTCCTTACTTTTCTATGCATTTGAAGTCGACGCGATGTCTTCTTCTAAAATTCTTATATGGCTTCTTTAAAGGTCTCCTTTTCCTTTTGCATGTTGAAATGCTTCCTTGGTTCAGTATTTTTCTTTACCCATTGGTTCTGCGCTGGTTCCCGTCGAACTACGTCATTTCTTATTTTCGTTCCTCCACGAGTGACTATATTGATGTTCCGTCCTTCTTCCCTTGCTTCGGCTGAAATCCACTGAACATTCTGATTGTTCTGGTTCCTCTTTTCTTGAATATTTACTAGTAGTGTCGGAAATTCCTTTGTATCATGGTCCGATGCGTGAGAGTACATACAATTTGTTGGAAGAAGTGGACATTCACATGCTTAATGTCCTAGTTGTTGACAACTATGACACGTGAATGGTCCTCTACCTCATTCGAAACCTCCTCTGGCTCGTCCTCTTCCTTGGTAGCCTACTCGATCACCCCTCGGCACGTTATACTATGGTGTCTGATTTTACTACACGGTATTGTACTGGGGTTGTGTCGGGTTGTACTGCGTTTGTGTGTTACTGTATAGTTGTTGCGCAGTGTTATACTACTGCTGCACAGTGTTGTATGGAGCTGGGACTTGATTGAACCGTGGTGTTTCTTTCCTAGTCATCATTTCGGCCTGTACCCTATATGCATATGATGTTCTTTCCTGCATCAACTTCATATTTCTGCAATCTTTATCATCGTGGCCCACTGACTTGTAAAAGGTGCAATATGAACTCTTTGGGACTGTCTGGTATTTATGCATCATCGTGCAGTGGTAAGGGTCATGACCTAGTTTCTTGCATATTTTTCATCACAGTCCTCCCTGTGGTAACGGATTTGGCATACCAACTGCCATATATTGCGTGAATGTTGGACAATCGTTCTTGTGGTGTCCTTCTGTCCTACATGTGGTGCACCAAACGACTTCTCTTTTGTCCTTGTTATTATTTTGGTTCAGCTGAAATGTTAGATTCTTCAAATCCTCCTTCAGTTCTTCGATAGTTGGGTCCATCTGCTAGTATTGGTTCTCTTCCAATTGCAAGGCTGGCTACAAAGCCTCTACCTGCTTCTGAAACTTCTGTTGTCGTAAAGGATATTTTAAATGTGGTAGTAGTGAGTTGAAAAAATGGTGTCGATTTTGCATATCAGTCATAAGGTATTTTAGCTTTCCCTTCAATCGTTTGAATATTTGATAAATCTTCCATACAGATTCTCCTGGTTTTTGTCTGATTTTGTCTCGTTCATGTACTGATCCTCTAAGCTCGACTTCTGGAACTCGTTAATCAGTAACTTCTTAATGTTGGCTAGTGTCATTGTCATCCCAGGGGAACTGTTAGTGTCTAGACTCATGTACCAGTCTAGTGCGTGGTCTCTTAGCGTAATCACTAGTTGAGCGAGTTTGGTATCTTCATCAGTGATTTGTTTTTCTTCCCAGATCTTTGCAAAAATGAACAAATGCTTCTCAGGGTCTTCTGCTTCTTCTCCTCAAAACTATGGTAATTTGATAGTGGGATTGTGTCCTGCCATTCTAAATACTGAACTACTACCTCCTCCTTGCAGTGTAGATATTTGACTAGGGCTGCCCGAACTGGCTCCTCCAATTGTTGCGCTTTGTGTAGATGCACATCCTGCTGTCAGACTTTCTCCAAACTTTGGTTGTCTAAATGATGGTGTTGTCTTTGGTGTATTAGTCACACATGGGTTTATGGGTTCCACACTGACATTAATATGGATAGGATGGATGCCTTCTTCTCTCATTCTCAGACCTCTCATTTTTCTCTCATATGTTGCATGCATGATTTCCTCAATCTGCTCCACAGCCTAGAGATCCTCTACCTCTTCCTCATCACTCACCAAGCCTTCCCTCACAACTATGACTCTCTTCTTGGTATTCACCTTATATTGGTAGGGTACTCCGCTACGCATCTTTCCTGATGATGCCAAGATCAACTTGATTTGGTCGTCATCCATCATGATCGGGTCCAAGGGTTCCTCCTCCTTCTTACCTTTGTCTCTACCTCCTTCCATTTATCCCCTCTCTATAAGTGCTTCCCCCCTTCCCCCATGCACGCAGGGAAGTTTAGCTGTCTGATTCCATTGTCATTACACCTTTGTTATATAAAATTATCTTAATAGAAGTATACAATGATCGAATGTACCTTCCTCGAGGTCCACGTATAAATTCTTGCTCTGTTGCGCTATATGACTTCGTTGTGTCAACTGTAAACTCTGTTATGAACTCTGCAACGATACTATCAAGCCAAAAGTCTACTGCGCGGGTGAATTTGTTGTTCATCTACTGTAACTGCTCAATTTGTACTAGAGTCCAATCTAGCTGTCGAATCCAGTTCATCACATGGTTATCCTTCAACCTTAATATCCACTCCTGTAGTAGATGTAGAAAATCACCAAAAAAGACTTCATGTAAATCAATAAACACGTATTTGTCCAGATATTTGTGTCATGTGATTCTAGAGTTTCTATTGTCTTTCTGTGCAAACTCTCGCTCTTTGGTTTTCAACCAACTTTCGATTTCTACTTTTGTGGGGTTCCACGGTCTCAAAATTCCTTTCTAGTGGCTCTTTACTCTCTTCTTTTCTTCGTTCTCTTCTCACTCAATCTATCTCACCTAATCATTCCTCTCTCGTTCCTACCAACACAGCAACAAAACCATTTGTTGGTTGTTTATTCTTCCTTCTCTACCATCTGAGTTATTGACCCAGGGTTCATGTCTTTTCAGGTTTCCAACAAAGCCTCTAAAACTATCGACCCTCATGGTGAACAAGATGGCAACACAGCACACAGAATGCGTTGCGCATTCTCACCCGAGATAGCTTTAAATGGGTGGTTGTGAGACTCAGGTGTTTACAACCTAGGATTGAGTATGAGATAGGGGTTTAGTATTCAGAGCCATCTACTATAAACCGTGACTATTATCTTATGATTATTCACGATTATGCAATGTATTTCATAACAATATAATAACTCATTCATTAAGCACAACAATTAACTGCTGAAAGAAAGTAAAAACGTACATGCATTCATCATATTACACAGGTATTACCATGGTTCACCCCCTCCTGGGCTACATCCACAAAGATTTGGCTCTTGGTTCTTTATTATGGTAGTTCTGCATCTCCAACGCCGTGCACTTACAATTCTCCTCATATGAGTAAGATCTATGTGAGGCGAACTAGATCGCACCAGGCTCCACATCCTGTGATCTAATCCTCGGACCTTCCTTCTCTCCTTTGTTCCTGCTCAACATCTTACAAAATAGTTCATCATGACATTACATATTGTATCGGCTCGTACATAACCAGTATTAATGATACAAAAGTGAGCTAATTAGGAACCAACCTTACACAGTAAAAACCAGAACCCTCCATTATACCTACGTATCTATGTTTATATCTATCGAGCTATTCATCCATTTACAATGTATTACAAAAAACCTAACCCTACAGACATTAGGTCTTCCTCCCATACGCACATGATGTTCTTCCTTCCAGTTGTCGCTTTCCTTGTGCACGTTTTCTTGCATACGCGCGTGTTGTGTTTCCCTCTAGCTGTTACTTCAGTTTCTGCACACTTTCTTTCCCCATGATCATCCTTCTTTCCACTTCAACCTTTCTTCTTTCCCCTTTGGCCTACTACCAACAACGCTAATATCAACGGCCCATCAGAAGGTGCTCAGATCCATGACTGAAAGAAGATATCGAACCTCCCCGACCATTCTACCTTTAACAGTGGGGGGCGGGGGGGGGTTTCCGAGTTGGTGGTATTCCCGAGTGGGCCCCTCATAACGTGGTGCAATCTTGTTAACTTAGACCCCCCTTGACCTTTACCACTTATCGCCTACCCCCCCCTCCAAGTAAACCACCAAACCACCTACTCATACCACCTTCATACTTCGACGTCACACTCCACTACCTCCGTCCATATGTCATGCTCCACTACTTTGCCAACACAACACCCTCCACTCACCTGTCACCAGTCACGTCCCGTCCACCCGTTATCCACTCACTACCCTCCATGTCACCTCCATATACCTGTTACCCACTCATTACCCTCCACCTCACTCCCTAAATGCTCATTCCACAATTAATGCAGCTGACCATGACCGTTAACCGACTGACTCATCATCCGCTCTCTAACGGACACCCTTTCATCCACTTAATCTCATTTTCCCACCATTGTTGAAATGTTCACGATCCAGATGCAGCCGAAGCCACCTTTTCTTTGTTCTCTTCAGTCAACAACCACCATTAACTCCTGGTAAACACAGTTAAACATCCTTTTCATTTTTGCAGGTATCAGTCTGATCAATGGCACCTAAATCCAAACCTTGAGAGATCAAAGATAATTCTTTCCTCCCTCCTCCTTTTAAACTAGATCGAACACCTTTGGCCGATAAAGACTACTTGATTATAGAGCCGAAGTGCAAATTCGACTTCTTCGAATTGCACTTCTGGCTCAGAGACACCTTTTTGGACCAAAGCGATGAGATTGGACTCTAGGAGTCCAATATCCCACTGTCCCTATTCCCTCAGACATACCACTTCCCCAAGTTCACTCTAAAATTCCAGGCACACTATCTCCCTAGCCAAAGAGACATTGTTTAGTCATCTGGTGAAACTCTCTTCACCATTACCCCAGAAATTATAGACCAGATTATGCAGATACCTAGAGCCGACTCCCTTTCCCCTCTTTCCATCTAAATTCTGACCGAGATGTACCAGAAGCTATCTTTCCCACATAGAGCTCAAATCTTTGAGCTTTTCCTCCCTAAAAGTGCCCACTTTCCCAAAATGAATCCCCCATACCATTCCTCCATATTCTCAGTGAAAGGTAAGAAGATTATTTCTTCCATGTGTTGTCTACTAGGATACTATTCAGACGAGTGGGTAGACGAACCCATCCTGGGTTTTCTATCCATATTTTCCACCGAAGAGAAGGCTACTACACAATTCAATTTCAGCCAGTTTCTGGCCGAGAACATTCATGAGCATTTCTTCAATTTTTCTATAGAGGGCATGTTTAGGTATTCCTTGATATTGGCATACATGTTCATATTTTTCCAAGCAAATAAGTTCTCGTTCTCCATGTAGAAGCTAGACCAAGAAGGTAATCCACAACCTGTCACATCCTAGACATCATTAGTGAGAAATAACTCATTTGAGTTCAATTTCAAGAAATTCATTGACCTGTTTTATCATCCATTGGTAAGCATGCTAAGTGGAAGAACATAACCCAGGCTACATGAATAAATTCAAAGGATTCTACACCTGTCAGACCTTGCTAACAAAGGTGACTGGTACCTGTACCAAGATCAAATAGAAATCAAGGTTTACGGCTGTGAATTACCACCTTACAAGCTTCCCAAGTATTTACCTGTCAGAATATTCACTCTGGAATATATCAGACAGATGACCAATTCTGATGACATTCATTTTGTGTCTTTCAAGAAGAAACAACAACTCGGGATCAAAGGTTAGATAGGTTCCTTCATTTGCAACAGCAGAGCTGCAGGAGAAGAAGAAAACAAGTTGTTACAAGAGATGAAGTTCAAGCAAATCTTCCCATGGTAGTACGATCCCTGTGGTATAATTGCAGAAACCAGATTGAAGAACAAAATTTCCCATTATGCTCACATGCCTAAACAAGATATAGAAAGATACATGAACTAGACAGAATGGGAGGAAAACACTCTGATCGACATTGAACAACATCCTTCTCTTGCCAACATTTCACAAGCTGTAACTCCATAGATACCAATAGAGAAGAGGCCCAGGAAAGAAGTATCTCCCTCGGTCACTTAAGTCTCAGTAGAGGACTTCCAATTTTATAGGAAAAGACCCAAGACCAGTCATACACCTGACAAGTCTGGAGGAGAAGAAAGTCAGTCCACCATAGTGATGGAGGGACAACATTCACCACTTTTCTCAAGCAGTCGGCAAATGATGTCCAGTTCCTCGTCAAATAAGCAGACTGATACAACATTGATAACCAAATCCTCATAGGACTCTGCAGGGCTCAATATTTTTGAGAAGTATAACTTAATCAAGAAGAAAAATGAGATGTTGACTAATCGTACCTATGCTCAATTCTAGAAACCGACATCTACAACCCAACATAGGTTTCTCTTTGCATTTGACACAGAGAAAGGGAGGATGCACATGACATTCTTGCAGGCACAGGTGCCTCAACGCAAAGCAATTTAAGATTATAAAAGGTCAACATTTGAGTTTGGTGTCAAAGAGGTGCATCCAGCTGACCAAATGGATATTCACAGACAGACTGGAGAAATTATTTTCTCCACCCTGGCCAATACCTCCATGACTGCTGCAAAGTTGCAGGTTTCCCTGAACAATGTCCAGACTCAGTTGAATCCGGAGAAAGTGTATTATTTAGAAAAAGATAACAAGATAAAATATCTGGAGGAACTGGTACTCAAAATTGGTTATGATCCATCAAATGTAAAAGTAGCTGAGGAATTGCTAAAGAAGAAGAATGCTGACATAGCCTCCATGAGGAAACAACTGAAAATTCATGCTACAGAAGACCCACAAGCGAAGGAAATGGATGAGACTGAATGCCATAAGGAGGAAATGTTGAAATTAATCATGGAGCAGAATGCACAGATCAAAGAAATGGAAGCCGAGATGGAGAAACTAGTCAAAGAAAATGAGCAGAGTGTGCCAGTGACAGTCATTCCACTGGATGCAGTTCCCATCACAGGTATCAGTACAACAACAACAACCACTACAGTGGAAATTCTAGTAGAAACCTCAGTAACAACCATAGATTCCTCAGAAAAGTTGGCAAAGTCTATGGAGGACATGTCTTTGCAAGGATAGGAAATCAAAAGACTACAAGATGAGATCAATAACCTCCAGCAGCTGAAGTCCACTTTTCAGTAAAGTTACAACATTGGGATTCATAAATCTCAGAGGCTCAAGAAATAAATTCAGAATCTGTTGAAGGAGAGAGTCATGGCTAAGACGATGTTAAAAGCCAAGGAAAATATTTGGATGGACGTCTGCAAATCCATGACATAGATTTGTCCACTCATACATATTATGTTTGAGCAACATGAACTGGTGCAGAGAAGCAGACAAGCCATTGATAAGATAAGAGGAGAATTAGGAGAAAGGCCTACAGAGGAAAATGATATCATCATATTCTTGAATTCTAAAACAAGAGAGGAGCTAGAGGCCTTGGAAATTGAGGATACGACAGAAGCTATCCTTGAGGTCAAGAAAGTTTTGACCAAGAGGAGATTAATGATGTAACTTGAGGAAAGATCCCAAGAAATGAACATTGGAGTACATAGTTTTTTTAGCAAAATAGATTCACTACATAAGAAGTGGATCCCAGGTTTATTCGTGATCAATGATAAGTTGATTACCCTCTCAGAATACAAACACAAGATCTTCACAGTGGAAAAATATGGCTCTAAGTTTGCAGGGATATAGGGAAACATTATTGGCAAAGCAGTCTTGGAGACTTTACAGTTGGACCTGAGCATCCAACACGAGATCAAATACATCTTCATCACCAAGCCCACCTTCGCCAAGTACACAGAGATGGATGAAGTATACCGAATGTTACTCAAAGTTACCATCCCTAGTCAAAAGAGATGGGATGACCTGTGTACTCTGGTAGAATAATGATGAGGTGTACATCCGAGTCAACATATGGAACAATCATATTCAAGTCAAAGATGAATCACCAACCACTTACTCAGAATCAACATCAAGGATTCAAGGATCATTTAGCATTCCTACTTTTTTGTAATATGTAATCTAGTTAGGTAGATTTTCTCTCCACCATATCTTGATCATTAATGACAGGATCAGTTGTAATTTTTCTATAAATACTTCAAATTTCGAAGTATTGAGGGTTGATATTTACGTCCAAGCGAGTTATATATGTAATCTTTTTGAAGAAATCTACCAGTACTAAAAAGGATGATTCACAAGATTCCTACGTGTTGATGTTGGTGATGTTTAATTTTATTTGTTAAATGTTTATCTTACTTCATTATCATTATGTTTTCTGTTTCTGATCATTTAAAATAAGTTTAAGTGAAGAATTCATCTCGAATACTCAGTTTCTGGATTTTAAAGATCTGAATGTTATTCCTATCATGTTGTAATAAAGAAATTCTTAAATGCTTCTTTATTATGATTGACCTTCTCACCTGCTTCTATCTTTCCATCACTTTAATTCTAAAGGATCCAACATTTGCATTATCTTGCTCTGTGAAGAAACCTAATAAAATAAGTATCTGATATCAATCCTTAACATAGACCCCATATCCCAATGGATGTGTAAAACAATATTCCAGCCATCTTTATAAAACAAAACAACACACTCATATTATTTTAAACTAGCATAATATCTAAAACTCAAACATATCTAAATGATATAGAGAGATCCCTCTCTGAAACTGGAAGGGCTAGATCCTAGTTTCGAAGTGGTTGGATAAGTTACCTCTGTTAAATTTCTTCTACCTATGAAAACCTCTGGGAATTTACAAAGTGTTAATATGAAGAACTTTGGGTGACTTTCTTACTTGGGTAGGCCATTGGAGCACTGCTCTGAGATGTTGTACTCTTTGGCATGACAGTTGGGGATTGGGTACTTTTCTCACCCAACCCTTTTTCTCTCTGTTTGTACGACTCATTGGTGCTAAGTATTGTCTCCAGGTCATTGGTGTCATGAGAGGGAGTACCTGAGGCATTGTATCCATATTCATTCATAATAGTGTTAATGAAAGAATTGTTAAAACCAACAACCAATAGATGTTCTATAAAAATACCACTAGGGTCGAACCCTTTTACTTTTTCAACATATTTTAAATTGAGGCTGTGGAAGTGGCATGAAAATTCATCAATCTTGTTCATATTTCTGAATACGAAATCCCTGACCTTCCAAGGCAGAGGTATGAATTATTTTTTTCTCTTTTCATGGAAAAAATGCAAACAGTAGGTGTATTGCCTTGCTATCTCAGCAACAAACATTTTTTCAGATATGTGGCACGGAAGGAAGGAAGGATTTTCTTTGGATCCAAAAATATTTATAACGTTATAATTTTCCATTTGTTCTAGTGTCCCCTTCCTATCCGGGAACTTACTCGCCTGTTCAAACATCCGGGGAGCGTTTTTTCCAAACAAAAATTCTTTAAAAACTGAGACAAAATCATTAAACACTTCATAAAAATGTTGGGAGGCCTTGTGCCTCCACAATGATTGATACCATAAGGTTATTGGGTCGAACTCACAATTTACCTTCTTGCAGACAAATAATCTTAGGAACATACAACAATGCGTTATCACAAATACCAAATAAGATGACATAAAAAAAATCTTCTCCTTCTTGTATTGCGCTAATTGGGAAGATATTTCAATGGAAATCAACTTACCCCAATCGAAGATGGAATTTTCCTTGATTGTAAAATAAAGAATGTAAAGAATCATCTCGGAGATGATGGTGGTGGTTTCCTGTCCTTTTATCCTCGTAAAAAGCCATGCAATTTACCAGAATGGATTTTTAAATGCGCCAACCTGCAATATTGTGATTTCCTCGGGGACATCCGTTGGGTTCTCTGGGAATTCAGGTAAGAAGTTGAGTCCATTATCATGATTTTTTAAGAATTCCCTGCAATCTTCACCTTTGAAGGTGAGCGTTGGATCGGGAAGCCTCAACATCTTACGGAAAAACTGAGGTGACAGAGAGACAGGGGAATGGTTCCACAACTGGATGATCCTCTGGCTTGGAATGTATCTATTAGTGCACCCGGTGACCAACTCCTTACAATCAAAAACTCCCGGGATACACCATGCACGCGCAATTCTAGATGTCCAAATTATTTCCTTCTGGGAAGAAGGGGATGAGTAATAGGAATATGTCCTGGACCACTAAAAAATCTGATCCTCGCGCCCAAAAATATTAAGTTTATCTCCAGAGAAATGTTGTCTACTTTCTTCCATAAGTTGAAGAGAACATTCCCTTGCTCCAAATTATGTTAGGAATGAACGTTGGTGGGAAATAATATAATCCTCCATAAATCCTATTTAATGTGCTTTAATAGGAGGTCTCCTCGAGCCTTTCTCTTATTAACGACCATCCCTTCGAACTTGTATGGTAAGTTATTAGAATTAAAAGCATAGTAAATGTGCATTGGGAAAGGTGCGAGGGTGGCAGGGATGGACGGGGAAAATATGTGACTTGATATTTTCTGTGAACCTGGGAACCCGCGAACCCAAGATTCCGCGATGGTATGAGGTGTAAAAATGGCTAAGTGTGGGATGACGAGGCGGTCAGATGGATTCATGTAGGAATAATGACACTTAGGCAGTTCAGGGAGGCTAAGGATCGAAATGTAGATTGCATAACTCTTTGGTGCAATGTGTCTATCACGGAACTCGGGAACATGAAAGCTCGATCCCGTCAATCCGGGAACCTGCGATCGTAGAATCAATTAAGTATGGAATAAAATGGCGATTGGTTGGAATTGTGATGTGATGTTGTAGATGGAGGTGAGAAAATGTAAGTCCACCAACAAGGGAAACCACGGTCTAAAATGAGACTAAGTGTTAGAACTAGAAAGGGATAGTAAGAGGGAAAAAAAAGAAAAGGGAAAAAATGGGTAAGTGTAGAAGGGGGAAAAGAAAGGGAGAAACTAATTTGGGAGAAAATAAAAGGGGAGGGAAGTTTTCAGAAGTGGGAAATGACATCAACAAAAGGCTCCAACTGTGGGATGATGACCCCCTGTGGGTTGTCAAGAATACAGAATCTCTTTTGAGTAGGTGCTTTCGCCCATTGGGTTATGGAGTCAGTTTAAGAATATACAAACTAGAAATAAAATTATGCAAAATGAGAATGAAAAGTGCTAGGAGAAGAAACCTTTCAGATGTTTCCCGTTGACTGGAAACATTAACCTTTTTCCTTTCATATCTTGGAGCATATATGAGTTGAAGCCCAATATTTTTTCGACGACATAGGGTTTGATCCAGAGTGCTTTGAACTTCATGTGCATGGATGGATTTTCCTTGTCTTTGTTCCAAAGTAGTACCAGTTCTCCCTTTTGAAAGTTCTTTATAGTTATGATTTGATCAAAATATGCTTTGATCAAAATATGTTTTGATGATTTGTTGCCTCTGAGAAGTCTGATTCAGGGCTTTACTTCTTTCCTCCTCCAACTTTAGCAATTGATCAATCCTTTTCTGAGTAGGTGAAGTGTCTTCTGTATCTTCAGTGTTAACCATAGATATCAATGCGTTAAGATCAAGGTTAATTGGAATTTTTTATTTTTTCCCATAGAACAATAGATACAGAGTCATCTTGATACTATATTTTGGGGTTGTCTTGCTTGCCTATAATGCTTCTATCAGCTTCAGGTGCGAATTTGTCTGGTTTCCATCAATAGTTTTCTTTAATATCTGCATAAGTGTTTTGTTCATGGATTCGACAAGGCGATTTCCTTGTCGATAATAATTCAAATATTGACCCATAATGATCCCATATTATCCACAAAATTTTGTGAATTTTGACCCAATGAAGATCGAACCGTTGTCTGTGATAAATTTATCAGGAACACCAAACCTTGACAGAATTTTGTTTTTGAGGAATCCAATCAATTCTTCAACGTCGACCTTCATTAGCGCCACTTCTTCTGGCCATTTTGTGAAATAATTGGTAGTTGTTAGAATGTACATGTGCCCTTTGCTATATTTCAGATTAATCGGCCCAACGATATCAAGTCCCCATTGGGAAAATGGTTGTTCCACCACAATTGACTGCAGAGGCATCACAACTTTCTTCATTTTTCCTAAGAACTTCTGGCATGAAAAAAATCTCCTTATTGCGGCATACAAGTCCGTGAAGATTGACGACCAATAGAATCTCACTCTGATTATTTTGTGATCAGTTGTAGTGGGTGCAAAGTGTCCATCGCATATTCCTTCATGGAATTCTTTGATCAGTGTTGGAGCTTGATTATCACCAACGCATCTCAACAATATACCATCGAAATTATTTCTGAAAAGTATATCAACAATCAATACATATTGGTTCACCTTCATATTGAGTGTCCTTCACTCGTTGGAACTCATTGTAACAGGGAATTTCCCGAATATTAAATAAAATATGATATCTCTGTACGATTTTGAATCAACTAATGATTCCCCGACTAACTAAGATTAAAATCATTCCATCAACTTAGTCCCCATTCACCATAAGATTACATAATCCTTGTCCTTTTATTGCCTTCAATGGTTTGATCTCAATATCATACTCTTGAATTTTTTCTAACCAGTTGGCCCATTTTCCTTCCCTCAACTGTTGACTTAGGAGCATTGTGGTAGGGGACGAGGGGACGTAGGCAATCACATGAGAGTTTAGTATATAAGTCTTAGAGTGTGCCACAAATTTTACGAGAGCCAAAGCTTGTTTCTCAAGTTTTTAATACCTCAACTCATAGTCATGTAGAGTTTTCCTCATAAAACTTATGGGGAGCTCTTCTCCGTTGCTATTTTTCTGAGTGACAACAGATGCGACAACTGAATCTATAGCAAATGAATAGATAATGAAATATTTTTGAAAATATGGAATAATGAGGACAGGGGAAGTGGTGATGGCCTCCTTGATCTTGTTGAATGCTTCATGATCATCTATTGTCCACTTGAACCGTTTCTCTTTTTTTCAGCAATAAATTGATGGGTTTTACGATGCTTGTGTAATTAGGAACAAATCTTCAAACAAAATTGATTTTCCTGAAGAATGAATGGACTCCCTTCTTTGATGTCGAGGGGTTGAGTTAATTAATTGATTTAACTCTTTCCAGGTCAATGTAAATCCCTTCCTTGCATAAAATGTGGCCCAACAACTTTCCTTGAGTTACAACAAACAAGCATTTCTTTTGGTTGAGAGAGACGTTGTATGATCTACATCTTTCAAAAACTTTTCTTAAATGATGGATGTGATCCTCCCTTTTGCTTGAATGCATTGTCAAGTCATCTTGGTAGTATTCCATGAACTTTCCTATTAGTCCACTGAATGGATGGTCCATAACTCTTTGGAATGTAGCTCCAACATTCTTCAAGCCGAAGGGAATTCTAGCATAATAATATGTTTCCCATGGCGTGATACATGTTGTTTTTTTCTCCATCTTCCTTAGCTACTAAAACTTGATTATATCCAGAGAAACCATCCAACATAGGAATACATGCAGATCCCGTAACTTGCTACAACAAAAACTCCATGTTGGGCAGCATAAAATTATCTTTTATGCTTGCTTTGTTAAGATCTCTAAAGTTGACACACATCCATTTTTCCCTGGTCTTCTTCCTGACAATCACTGGATTTGAAATCCAGTCGGAATGTCCGATAGGATAGATTATCCCTGCTTTCTTTAAATTTTCCAACTCAATTTTTACCAGAGGATTCAACTTGGGATTCATCATTCTTATTTTCTGTTTCACCGGTTTTGCTTCTTCCCTCGAAGGAATGAATTAATGGAATATTGTTTTGTCATAAGCCTTTAAGTCATCACAAGTCTAGGAAAACACATCCATATATTTCTTGAATAAGGAGACATATTGATCAAATTTTTCGGGAGTGCAATTGACTCCCGAATAAACATATTTCGGGTACTGGTCCATTCCAATATTGAATTTTCTTGTCTCTTGTGCATTTCAAACTGAAACTTCTTCAAGAAGATTCTTGGCATGATCATCTTTTGTGAAAAATGATTCAGCTTGTATGCTAGTCTTTGGGGGAAAAAATCACTTGATCATCTTCTTCTTCATCATCATTTAACAAAAAATTCTCCAATTGTTCATCATTGTCAAACACTTGCAAGTACTCAATATTATCAAGAACAGATGGCCTAAAGTCCCTTTCCACCTGAAAAGATGTTTTGGTCAGGATATCATCTGGATTTGATAATGAAGCTGCCAAATCTAGCGAATCGGCCTTATGGTTCTTATCCCTTGGAATGAAAGCAATATTGAAAGAGATGAAAGATTCCATCAGTTCATTAACTCTTTTGAAATACAATTTAAGTCTTTCCTTTTTGATTTTTTATTTTTGGGTAAACTGGTTGATGACCAACTCTAAATGTCCAGTCACAATGAGATGTTCTATTTTCATTCCTTGTGTGAGGATCACCCCCTGGATTAAATCTTTGTATTCTTCCTCATTATTCGTGCATGGAAACTCAAGTCTTACAGTGTGAGGATGTGTCGTCTTATCTGGCCTTACGAGAGAAATCCCAACTTTGTTCCTTGATTTAGAGCATGCTGCATCGAATGAAACTCTCCAGTAACCTTCAAGTACACATTCTGGGACCTCCAAGTCTTGAACTCGTTCTAGGTTTTCGTTCTGCTCCATGTCCAAGATAACATATTTTTCGATCTTTGTGTCTATGTAGTCTTCCATTAATTCATTATCCTTCTTCTTGAAGGAGGAAGGTTTTCTGGGCTCTCGGGATACTTTAATCATTGCTCCCTCCTTTCCTGGTAGCATCATACAATTACCATCGTTCATTATATATACACCGATCATGGAGCTCCAATATCTTCCCATCACAACCCCATATGTTGGAGGCAGATCTACCATAATAATATTATAAACCGTGATGATATGGGGAGCTGCAGTAATCCATGCATAGAAATCCTTGATTTCTCTACATGCTGACACTTTTTCTCGAATCAACGACATCTATTCTCAAGCTAGTTTCATAATATTTAGTGCAACTCATGCCCAATGCTTCCATGAACGTGAGTGGCATTATATTATTTGTCGCACCAGTATCAACTAAATAGTTATGTAATGAAACATCATGGTTTTCAATTGAGATGTAGAAGGGTGGAATTTTACCTCTCACCTTAGCAGTCAATGGGCTCTGGTTTTGTTTTGGAGTGGTAACAACAACTCTGTTCTTTCCGATGGATCATCCAACAACTTCAAGATATTTTGCCTCTGCTAAGGAATCTTCACCACTTCTGTAAAATGAAAGGTTATCCTCAACTTAATTAAGTCCTCCATGACATTGTACGTCATTTGAGTTGAGATTTTCACTACGGCTTGCCTTGTACTTCCAACTGTCACCTTCTCATTCGACACTTTTTCACTGGATTTTTCCTTTTCATTTCCCTTTTTCTCTTCGGAGTCACCTTTATTCTTTGGTCTATTTACAAATCCTCTTATTTTGGCAATGTTATCTTGCGATTTTGAATCATTGTCACCCTCTCCATATACGTACATGGATGCCTCGCATCCATCCATCTTCACTGTCTCAGAGCATTCATCAGGTAAGTAATAACCTTCTTGCTCGGTCGATTGCTCATCACAGACATCATCCAAAACAACCGCATTTGGAGTGGGTTGTCTGGGAACATGATCCATACTTTATAAGCAGAATGAAATGAATATAGATTATTAAAATATGCTTAACACAGAATAACCAAGAAACAGTAAAACTGGTTTTCTATTCAATAAGGAAATAAGATGAAACTATTAAATGCAACAGAAAACAAGTTTGATGGAATGGTAGCATCTTATCTATGAGAAGAGATGTGACGGTTGTGCTCATTCACAAGAATATGATTAAAACGAGGCTCTGAAGACCTTTTTACAATAAACATGAATGTCAAAAACCCTAGACATCCAAAAGCTTAAACCTAGGAGATGAAGCGCCAAAAGTCATGTGGGCCCTGTTTGGGTAAGTTAGTAAATCAACTTCCCGGGGTCGTAAATTTTGCATACGATATCCATTTTAGGCGCACGATATCCTGTTGGAAAGGTATAACCAATAATAACATTGTTTAGGTAATCAAAATGTCCCCGCAAGTCAGGGACCCAAAAACTAGGAAAAAAACTGCCAAACTGGAAAACTGCCCAAATGAACCAGTTGGAATAGGTGGGAGGCCACCGACATCCATATGGATCAATAATCCCCCCATAGGAAGCAATGATCTCCATTGCATTTATTTCCCCCATCAGATGAGGAAATTTTTTCTGAACTTGGCCTCAGGTGAGCCACTTGCCTTGGTGTAAGAGCTACCCTGCTTTGACAAATCGATAAAGTTGGATCCTTTGTTGTCAGGTGCCCTTGATTTGTGTGTTCACAATCTGATCATTGGATGCATGTTGCATGCATTCATGGTTGATATATGTTGGTTTCAACTGCTCTACTATCTCCGAGGTGTCCAATAATGGTGGGAAATATGGCTGAAGGAGATCCACGTTGAAGACTGGGTGTAGTCCAAGGAAAGGGGGAATGTTGAGCACAAAATCATTATCACCCACAGCCTTGGTGATGGTGTATGGCCCATACCAGAGTGGACGAAGCTTCCGATGGGGACTTGTAAGGTTTTCTTTCTGCAAGTGCAACAAAAATATTTCACCCACCTGGAACTTATGTGGCACCTAGTGTTGATCATGGAACTTCTTGTACTTGGCATTAGACTTCTGTAAAATATCCTGAACCTACTGGCGGATGTGATGTATCCTCTCAATGAACCGGGTGGCTTTGTTAGATTTTGGTGGAGTAGGATATGATTTGGTAGAGGTGGCTACCAGGGGTAGTGCAACATCCATGGGGCCCAATGGTTGGAATCCAAACCCCACCTAAAAGGGTTTGTGGCCAGTTGATCTATGCAGGGCTCGGTTGTAGCTATGTTGGGCATAGGGAAGACTCTCATCCCATGTGAGGGGTTGCTTGGAATTATACATGTGTAGGATATGTACGATCATCTGATTGATGACCTCAGTTTGGACATCTGTCTGGGGGTGGAAGGCAGTGGATTTGGTGAGCATGGTATCTAGCAGTGACTAGAGGCTCGACTAGAATGTGCTGAGGAACCGACTATCCCAATCTGAGACAATGGTTTTTGGGATCCCAAAGTGTACCCATACACGTTCAAAGAAGAGCTTGGTAGTGGCCTCTGTAGTGATTTTCTTCTTGTAGGCGGCCATAATCACCATCTTGGAAAAGCAGTCAACAACAACAAAAACATAGTCATTTCCCCTCTTGGTGGACGAGAGGCCTGACATGTAGTCCATTGATATGGATTTCCATGACTTGTTAGGAGTAGGAAGAGGGGTGTACATGAATTATTTCTTAGTGGTTAGTTTGGTAATAGCACAGGCAGTGCATGACCTGATATACTTTCTGACATCATGTCAAGTTTTCAGCCAATAGAAATTTTTCTGCAGCACTGCCACTGTCGTTTCGATGCCAAAGTGTCCTGCCACCCAACTATAGTGAGCTTCCCAAATCATCTTTGTGTGCTCACTTGATGGAACACAGGGATGGACCAAATGAAAAAACAACCCATCTCAAAGATGGAAATTAGCGACCACTGAGTTTTCTCCCAACATTTGGTAGGTGGTGGAGAATTCAGGGTCTGTCTCATAGAGGTGGGGCCATCCTGAGGTGTCATGGATGCAAGATTCTAGCACCATGGTTAATGCTGTGATTGGAGGTCGACTGAGGAAATTGGCAACTCGATTTGTACTTCCTTTTTTATACTTGATGTTGAGGTAGAACTGTTGTAAGTATGTGGACCACTTCTGATGGCGGTCATTCTGCAATTTGCCTTGGGTTTGCATGAACTGTAGTGGCTTGTGATCAGTGTGGATGACTGTCTCCTTCCACAGAATGTAATGTCTCCACTGGTAGAAGGCTTGTACAATGGAGTACATTTCTTCGTCGTAAGTAGGATACTTACGGAAAACATCTGATAGTGTCTCACTATGATACGCCATAGGGTGGTTGTGTTGAGTTAGAACGACGCCCACAACATAGTTTGAAGCATCTGTCTCGATCTCAAAGGGATGTTGCAGGTCCAGTAATGAAAGTACTAGGGATGAGCACAAACATTTCTTCAATTAATCGAAGGCTTGTTGTTTGGATAGGCCCCACACAAATTTTTCCTTACTGCCACCCCTAGTTAGTTGGTTGAGGGCCCATGTGATATGAGAGCATCCCAACACGAAACTGTGATAGAAATTGGCGAGGCCCAAGAAGCTCTGAAACTCAGTGAGTGTGGTTGGGGCTGGCTAGTCACGAATGACCTGAATCTTGGTTGGATCCACATGCACACCATGCTGATCAACGATGTATCCTAAGTAATGGACCCTGTCCATGCTGAGCAAACATTTTTTCAAGTTTTCATATAGTTTGTGTTGTAGTAGGGTGTGGAGAACCTGTTGAATATGATTCAAGTGTTCTGCCCAAGTCTTGTTGTAGATGAGGATGTCATCAATATACACCACTACAAAAGTACTGGTGAAAGGTCACATGATATCATCCATCATCCTCATAAAAGTTGTTGGAGCATTTTTCAAACTAAAGGGCACGACCAACCATTCAAAAAGACCTTCTTTTGACTTGAAGGAGGTATCCCATACATTTGTATGTTCTATTGGGACCTGGTGGTAGCTAGAATTCAAATCAATATTACTGAAGTATTTGGACCCTATGAGGTGATCAAGAAGGTCATCGATTCGGGGAATCGGGTACTGGCTCCAGACTGTGATTTTATTCAGGGCCTGATAATCAATGTAGAGTCACCAGGTCCCATCTTTCTTTTGCACCAGTACGATTGGGATCCCACACGGCGATGAGCTAGGGAGAATGTGCCCCTTGTGGAGCAGTTCTTGGATATGCCTCTTGATCTCCTCATTTTCTAACAGAGAGCGGTGGTATATCGTACCATTGGGTAGAGGTGTGCCTGGGGTCAGATCGATGGGATGCTTGACCTAGTAGTGCACAGGTACCCTGGTAGGAGAGGAAAATATATCTAAGTATTCTTCCACGACCTTATAGAATTGCTTCTGTTGTGTGAAGAGATCGACCATGGAGGTCCTGGATGTGGCTACGATATTTCTCTTACTCTAAGAGTGAATCATGAAGAAGAAAAATTTCCCAGTTTGAGAGATGACCTTCCTGCATTGCTTGGCAGAGATCAAGGAAATAGCACTAGGAGGGATTGCCTCGGGTATCCTGTACAATTTCTTGCTCAAAGTAATAATAACACTATGAGGCCTAGACTCATATACAACTAGACATTTCAATAAATAAGTTTGGCCCAAAAGAACATTACAAACTTCGAGAGGAGAAACATCACACAATACCTCGTCTTTGAAGGGCTTGATGTCGTATGACATTTGACACTCTTGACTAATGCGAAGATCGCTTCCTTGGCAGATCCATCCAATGGTGTAGGTTTGCAGGTGCGGCATTGTCAAAAAGGCCAACCGCTTGAAAACCTCTGCTGAGATGAGGTTCTTCTAGCTACCGCTATCAACGATGAAGTGCATGGTGGTGCCTTTTACCCAAATATGCAAATGGAAAAGGCGCTCGCCTTCTTCTGGCTCATTTGGTTCACCAGGTTGGATCTTGGTGGTAGCAACGATGGCATTGGGTTTTATGTCAATGATACTTCTTACCCTTTATGGTTTCAACTCAGATTCAGAACCCGCATCTGATTCATAGGCTTTCACTTCAGCCACCAGCAACTGCTTTGAGTGAAAATCAATAATGTTATGCTAAGGGATCTTATGGAAGTCACACCACTTACCTGTATCCTTCTTTGTCTTTTCAGTGTCCTTCTTTGCTTGTGACTTGGAATGGTTGTGTTGATATTGTCCATCTTTTCTCTGTCCTTTTTTATATAGGTTGGGGCCACCCTTTCCTGGTTTTTGCTGCGAGGGGTTCCCAGGCCCAAATTTTCGTGTCTTTTGTTTGAGCTTCTGCTCGATTTTGACGACATATCGGTAGGTCATGCCCAAGGAAGAGATGTCCAGAAATTACATTTTAGTCTGGATGTATCTATGTAGAGCATGGTGATACTTGAGCACCAACTGTCACTCTAAATATTTGATACCTAGCTTGATTTGTAGGGTATGGAAGATATTTGTGAAATCTGGCACTGCTTGGTCTCTTTCTTGCCGCAGTGTGGTCCATTTGGTATACAAGTCGTCATAACTTCTAAAAGGGTAGTATTGTTCCTTAATAGCATTCCTGAAGGATTTATGGGTGGCCATGACTGTAAATAATCAGGGTTCCTTTGTTTCCTTTTTCTCACAAATTTTTTTCCACCAATCTTTGACATGGGTAACGCCTTTGAGGAGCACAAAAGTAATTGTTTCTCTATTTGAAAAGTTATGGACAAAAAAATACCCTTCTAGTAGATTCAAACACTTGTCTACAACATCTGCACCTATCTGATTTCAAATATAGTAATATCGAAGTTGATTTGTACCTTGAAGGGGGCGGCTCCTCCGCTCAAGGAAGATGCGTCACCTATTGGTAGCCGCCGAAGGATTTGCGTGAAACTATCCATCATCTAGTTCCTCTATTGTGTGAGGGATTACTCAAGCAACATTTTGAAAGGATATCCTATCCCTTCATCTTTCTTTTCTCTTTCCATGAGAGTTTTTTTGGGCATGTGAGACATTTTTTCCTCAAGAGAAACAAGATCACGACCCAATTCTTTGTACCTTGACCTCATTGGGGACATGCATTAAGACAAAAAGGAACATACTGCTCTGATACCACTGATCTGGATTTTATGAGCAGATCTAAATGAATAAATATTATTAAAAGATTCTTAACAAAGAATAACAAAGATACAGTAAAAGTGGTTTTCTATTCAATAAGGAAATAAGATGAAACTGTAAGATGCAACAGAAAACAAGATTGTTGGAATGGTGGCAGCTTATCTCTCAGAAGAGATGTGACGGTTGTGCTCATTCAAAAGAATATGATTACAACGAGGATCTGAAGGAATTTTAACAAAAAACATGAATGTCAAAAACCCTAGACATCCAAAAACCTAACCCTAGGAGATGAAGTGCCAAAACTCATATGGGCCCTATTTGGGTAAGTTAGTACATCAACTTCCCGGGGTCGTAACTTTTTCATACAATCTCAGTTTTAGGCGCACGATAGCCTGTTGGAAAGGTCTATCTGAGGAATACACAATTTTCTGTTGGCAATCAAAGTTCATTTTCAATCGTAGTGAGCCCTAAAAACATTGTTTAGGGCCTCAAAATGGCCCCGCAAGTCAGGGACCCGAAAACTAAGAAAAAAATTGCCAAATTGGAAAACTGCCAAAATGAACTAGTTGGAATAGGTGGGAGGCCAATGACATCCATCTGAATCAATACTCTGCCCTTAGGAAGTAATGATATCCATTGCTTTGATTTCCCCCATGACATGAGGAAATTTCTATTGAATTTGGCCCCAGGTGAGCCACTTGCCTTGGTGCAGGAGTTGCCCTGCTTTGAAAACTCGATAAAGATGGATCCTTTGTTGTCGGGTGCCCTTGATCTGTGTCTCCACAATTTGATCACTATATTCCTATTTCATGCATTCAGGGTTGAGCTATGTTGGTGTCAACTGCTCTGCTATCTCTGATGTGTCCAATAATGGTGGGAAATATGGTTGAAGGAGAGCCACATTGAAGACTGGGTGCAGGCCAAGGAAAGGGGGAATGTTGAGAAAAAATTCATTGTCACCCACATCCTTGGTGATGGTGTATGGCCCATACCGGAGTGGGAGAATATTCGGATGGGGCCCTGTAAGGCGTTCTTTCTACAAGTGCAACCAAACTTTGTCGCCCACCTGGAACTTATGTGGCACCCGGTGTTGAAGATGGCACTGCTTGTACTTGGCATTGGACTTCTGTAAAATATCTTGAACCTGTTGGCAGATGTGATGGATCCACTCAATGAACCGGGTGGCTTTGTCAGTGTCTATTGGAGTAGGAGACGATTCAGCCGAGGTGGTCGCCAGGGGTAGTGCAACATCCATGAGGCCCAATGGTTGGAATAACAACCCCACCTGAAAGGGGTTGTGGCCAGTTGAGCTATGTAGGGATCGGCTGTAGCTATTATGGACATAGGGAAGACTCTCATCCCATGTGTGGGGGTGCTTGGAATTGTACATGCGTAGGATATGCACGATCATTTGATTGACGACCTTAGTTTCGCCATTTTCCTGGGGGTGGAAGACAATGGATTTGGTGAGATTGGTATCTAGCAGTGACTAGAGGCTTGACCAGAATGTGCTGAGGAACCGACCGTCCAAATATGAGACAATGGTTTTTGGGATCTTGAAGTGTACCTAGATGTGTTCAAATAAGAGCTTGGAAGTGGCCTCTGCAGTGATGTTCTTCTTGCGGGTGACCATAATCACCATCTTGGGAAAGTGATCAACAACCACAAAAACACAGTCATTGCCCCTGTTGGTGGACAGGAGGCCCGACATGTAGTCCATTGAGATGGATTACCACAGATTTTTAGGAGTAGGAAGAGGGGTGTACATTCCCTTTTTATTAGTGATCAGTTTGGCAATAGCGCAGGCAGTGTAGGACCTGATATAATTTCTGACATCCTGTTGAAGTTTCAACCAGTACAAATTTTTTTGCAGCACTACCACTATCTTTTCAACACCAAAGTGTAATGCCACCTGATTGTAGTGAGCTTCCTAAATCAACTTCGTGTGCTCACTTGATGGAACACAAAGATGGCCCAGACGACACAACAACCCATCCTGAAGATGGAAATTAGCAACCACTGAATTTTATTCCAACATTTGGTAGGTGGTGGAGAAGTTAGGGTCTATCTCATAGAGGTGAGGCCATTCATAGGTCTCATGGCCAAAAGAGTCTAGCACCGTGGTGAGTGTCATGACTGGAGGTCAGCTGAGGTATTCAAAAACTTAGTTTGTACTTCATGTTTTACAATTGATGTTGAGGTGGAACTGATATAAGTATGTGTACCACTTCTGATGGAGGTCATTCTGCAATTTTCCTTGGGTCTGCATGAACTATAGTGGCTTGTGATCAGTGTGGATGACTATCTCCTTCCCCATAATGTAATGTCTCCACTCGTGGTAGGCTTGTACAATGGAGTACATTTCTTTGTCGTAAGTAGGGTACTTACGGACAACATCTGATAGTGTCTCACTATGATACACCATGGGGTGGCCATGTTGAGTGAGAACAATGCCCACAACATAGTCTAAAGCATCTGTCTCGATCTTAAAGAGATGTTGCAGGTCTGGTATTGAAAGTACTGGGGATGAGCACAAAAATTTCTTCAAGTCATCGAAAGCTTGTTGTTGGGATAGGCCCCACACAAATTTTTCCTTACTTCCACCCCTGGTTACTTGGTTGAGGGCCCATGTGATATGAGAAAATCCCAACACAAACCTGCGATAGAAATTGGCGAGGCACAAGAAGCTCCGAAGCTCAGTGAGTGTGGTTGGGGTTGGCCAGTCATGGATGACTTGGATCTTGTCTGGATCCAAATGAACACCTTGTTGATCAATGATGTAGCCTAAGTAATGAACCATGTCCATGCCAAAGGAGCATTTTTCCAAGTTTTCATATAGTTTGTGTTGTCACAGGGTGTGCATAACCTACTGAATATGTTGCAAGTGTTCCACCCAAGTCTTGTTGTAGATGAGGATGACATCAAGATACACCACTACATAATTATTGGTGAAAGGTCACAAGATATCATCCATCATCCTGATAAAAGTTGTTGGAGAATTTTTCAAACCAAAGGGTATGACCAACCATTCAAAAAGACCTTATTTTGACTTGAAGGCAGTATTCCATACATCTGTATGTTCTATTAAGACCTGGTGGTAGCCAGAATTCAAATCAATATTACTGAATTATTTGGCCCCTGTGAGATGATCAAGGAGGTCATCGATTTGGGGAATCAGGTACTGGTTCCAAACTGTGATTTTATTCAGGGACCGATAATAAATGCAGAGTTGCCAAGTCCCATTTTTCTTCTACACTAGTACAATTGGGCTCCCACAAGGCGATGAGCTGGGATGGATGTGACCCTTGCAGAGAGGTTCTTAGATATTCCTCTTGATCTCCTCGTTTTATAACATAGAGCGGTGGTAGACCGATCCATTGGGTATAGGTGTGCCTGGGTTTAGATCGATGGGATGCTTGACCTGGTAGTGCAGAGGTACCCAGGTAGGAGAGGAGAAGATATGTGAGTATTCTTCCATGACCTTATCCACTCGCTTATGTTGTGTGGAGAGATCGGTCATGGAGGTCCTGGATATGGTTGCAATCTTTCTCTTACTCTGAGAGAGAATCATTAAGAAGACAAATTTCCTATTCTGAGAGATGTCCTTCCTGCATTGCTTGGCAGAGATCAAGGAAATAGCACTAGGAGGGACTGCCTCGAATATCTTGTACAATTTCTTGTTCAAAGTAATAATAACACTATGAGGCCAAGACTCATCTACAACATGAGGTTTCCATAAATAAGGTTGGCTCAAAAGAACAATACAAACTTCGATAGAAGAAACATCACACAATACCTCGTCTTTGAAGGGCTTGATGTCGTATGACAATTGACACTTTTGGCTGACGCGAAGATCACTTCCTTGGAGGAGCCATCCAATGGTGAAGGGTTGTGGGTGCAGTGTTGTCGGCAGGGCCAGACATTTGACAACCTCTACTGAGATGAGGTTCTTCTGGCTACCGCTATCAATGATGAAGTACATCGGGGTGGCTTTTACCCACATCTGTGAATGGAAAAGGTGTTCACCTTCTTCTGGCTCATCTGGTTCACCATGATGGAGCTTGGTGGTAGAAACGATGGCACTGGGTTCCACATCAATGATCCATCTTCCCCTTTCTGGTTTTGACTTAGAGTCAGAACCCACATCTGATTCATAGGCTTTCACTTTGACCACAATGACTGCTTTGAGCGAAAATCAACAATGTTATGCCAAGGGCTCTTATGGAAGTCACACCACTTCCTAGTATCCTTCTTTGTCTTTCTTGTGTCCTTCTTTGCTTGCATTTTGGATTGGTTGTCATGATATTGTCCATATTTTATCTATCTTTTGTTTTATAGGTTGGGGCCGCCCTTTCATGGTTTTTGCTACGAGGGGTTCCCAGGTCCAAATTGTCATGTCTTTTGTTTGAGCTTCTGCTCGATTTTGATGGCATATCAGTAGGCTGTGCCTAAGGATGAGATGTCCAAAAATTCCATTTCGGCCTAGATGTATATATGTAGAGCATCATGATACTTGAGCACCATATGTCACTCTAAATATTTGATACCCAACTTGGTACGCAGGGTATGGAAGATATTTGTGAAATCTGGCACTGCTTGGTCTCTTTCTTGCCGCAGTGTGGTCCATTTGGTATACAAGTCATCATAACTTATGACAGGGTAGTATTTCTTCTTAATAACATTCATAAAGTATTCCCAGGTGGCTGTGACTGTAAATAATGAAGGTTCCTCTATTTCCTTTTGCTCACATAAATTTTCCCACCAATATTTGACATGGGGAACGACTTTGAGGAGAACAAAAGTAATTTTTTCTCTATTTGAAAAGTTATGGATAGAAAAATACCCTTCTAGTATATTCAACCACTTGTCTACAATATCTGCATCTATCTAACCTTCAAATATAGGAATATCAAATTTGATTTGTACCTTGAAGGGGGCAGTGCCTCCACTCTAGGAAGATGTGTCGCTTGTTGGTATTCTCCAAAGGATGTGCGTGAAACTATCCATCATCTCATTCCTCTATTGCATGAGGGCTTCCTCAAGAAAAAATTTGAAAGGATGTTTTGTCCCATCATATTTATTTTTTCTTTCCATGAGAGGTATTTTGGGCATGCGAGAGATTTTGTCCTCAAGAGAAACAAGATCGAGACCCAATTCTTTATACCCTGACCTCATTGGGGACATGCATTAAGACGAAAAGTTGCAAACCTCTCTGATACCACTGATCCTGATTTTATGAGCATAACGAAATGAATACAGTTTACTAAAATATGCTTAACATAGAATAACATAGATACAGTAAAACTGGTTTTCTATTAAATAAGGAAATAAGATGAAACTGTAAAATGCAGTGGAAAACAAGCTTGTTGGAATGGTGGCAACTTATCTATGAGAAGAGATGTGATGACTACGCTCATTCGCAAGAATATGATTACAATGAGGATCTTAAGGAATTTTTACAATAAACAGGAATGTCAGAAACCCTAGACATCCAAAAACCTAACCCTAGGAGATGAAGCTCCAAAAGTCATGTGGGCCTCATTTGGGTAAGTTAGTACATCAATTTCCCAAGGTCGTAACTTTTGCATACAATATCTGTTTTAGGCGCACAATAGCGCATTGGAAAGGTCTATTCAAGGACTAAAAACGTTGTTTAGGGCCTCAAAATGACCCCGCAGGTCATGAACCTAAAAAATAGGAAAACAACTGCCAAAATGAACCAGTTGGAATAGATGGGAGGCCACCAACATCCATCTGGATCAGAAACCTTGGTCTCTATGGGTCTTCAGTATTCTCGAATCTGACCCTGTTTTCGGGGGGAGAGTTCCTCCTTTGTTCAGGAATTGGCATTCTTGGGTTTGGCATGTAATTATATCCCCTTCTCAACCTGGTTATTTCGTTCTGCATCTATTTGATGGTTCTATTGATCTACGCAGTCTCAATTCTCTACTTTGCCTCCTGTGCTGCCACAGATTCAACTTTTACGTTGGGTATGGTTCCCTTAAAAAATCCTCCTCCCGCCATTTTATTTTGAGCTGCTTGAGGTTTAAACTCTTTGTTTCTTATCGAACTGGAAGCTCCTTGATTATCAATATTCAATCCCCCCATCTGTCTTTTTACTCTTCCTAATATAATTTCAGGATCAACTCCCATTTCAATCATAATTTCTTCCATCTCAGTAGCCTTAGTCATTGCTTCCTCCAGGGTATCCATCTAGGATGTTCTCATGGAATATTTCACATTCGGGGGCATTGCATTCTTATAGAAACTGAGAATGACTGGGTCATTTGTTCTTTTGTCTTTTGGGTTTCTACTCAAAGTCTTATTGAACCTAAGATTAAAATCTCGTATCCTTTCATTTTTCCTTAACCCAATCTGGGTGAAGTCTGTGAGGAAGGTATGGTAAGAAATTGGGGGGGAAAACATATTAAGGAACATAACTTCGAGGTCATTAAATGAGTGAATGGATATACTGGGAAATGTTGTATACCATTCATAATCGCTTTCTGATAAAGTTTGCAAAAATAACCTCACCATGAAGTCATCATGTTCAACTCGGTGGAAGTCACAAACGTCAATAAATAAATGAAAATGCCTCTTTGCATCGATTGTCCCATCTCCAAAAAATTCCTTCAAGGTGCCCTTAGGGAGAACTGGGAGTTCGTGTTTTTCACCCATGAGATTAAGTGGGGAATCTCTCAACCTCCTTCTATTTCCAAACCCTGGGATTCCTTGGTTTCTTGCAGCATCTCTTTCGCCTCCTTGTCTCTCCTCATGATGTTCAATTCAGGGTTGTTTGTCTCTTGCTGCCATTTTTAAGGAGGTTTCATAATCATACCTTTCACTTCTAGGGACAAATAGTTGTTTACTTTTACTTCGGGTGATGGACCCCTTGTATTCTCCCAACTTCAATCTTGACCTTGTTCTTGTGCTTCTCTAGCCAATCTTTGATTTCTTTGATCTTGTTGTTCTTCTCTCCTTTGTCTTTGAACAATTTCTCTTTCTTCTTGTTGGACTAAGATCTATCAGGACCCTTCTAACTCTTCTCGATCCTAGGCTATTGATATTACCATATTATACAATTGGTGCAAAACACTTCATTGATTATTCAATCCAATTTCTAAATGGGGCTGGTTACCCTGGGGTAAAGTCATATATTTCTTTCAAAACGCTGAGCCAGGTTCTGAATTTTTAGTTAATGTCCCCAATATAGTCGCCAAAAATGTTTACACTTGAATCTGTTAGGACCGAAATGACAACCTCACAAGGATGTAAATCCTCTTATGTTTTTATAGAGGTGGTACTCCTATGACTGAGATTTATAAAATGTGGGACTTTTACAAGAAGTCCGTCAACAAAAATAAAACAGATATAACAGAAAAAGGAAAATATTTTTATTTTCTTTTAAAGAGAGAATTCATGAGAATGGACCAGGAACCACACACATTCATACATTTAAAGCAAATAAACAAAATTCCTCACATCCATCATAGTATGGCTAAAGATTTATGATCGCATAAAAAATAAAATAAAATGATCTGCATGCATAAGAGAACTTTGACAAAGTAGTACATGGGTAGCTAAAATGGAGATAACGATATATCAACCTCAAATACTTTATATTAAAAAGAACTGGGTCACAAAGTACAGTCGAGATTGTTCCCAAAATAGATCTCTTTGGAAATTCTAAAAATTATATAGTTCAATACATATTCTCTGAAATTAAATTGCATTTGTCATAATGATTGGGATTGGGGCTCCCATGGATCGTAAATCAAATATGTATAAGAATTAAGTTTGTAGAAAGAAGAAAGTGGGTGGTGGAAGGCAGCAAGACCTGGAAAGAAGAAAAAGAAAAATATTAGTTTTCATTTAAACCTTTCTATTTAAAGAGGTGAAGTAATTGGATAAAGATATTGATAGAGACAAAAATATGTGATCATTATGAAGTTACTATGATGGTATCTCATGATTTCTCACTTGCTCGCTGATGTCCTTTTATGGATTTCCTCAGCGGTTACAGGAACTGTCTCAACCGTCCTTTTCCCTTCATTGGTGAGCTCATCGACAACCTTTTTGAACCACTCCTCAATGTAGCTCCTCAATGGTGCCACGTTGATTTCATGCCGGATTTTTATATTGAAGAGTTCACCTTCCAAGTCCCTTACATCAATACAAATGTTCTACAATGCTTCATCAATATCTTGATTTTTGATCAAATAATCAACTAGCCAATTTTCCACGTCATCTTCACCATATTCAAGAATGCCATATAATTTTTCAAATGACAACCCTTTAAAGATCTCAAATTATTCATCAAATGCTTGCTTGGTTAAGAACAACGAGTTGAGTATCAATTTCGGGTCTTGGACTTCATTGGTGCTACCAGCTAGATCTATCTCAGTTATCTTCTTGAACAACTCCTCTCTTCTAGTTATGGCCTGAATACATACTTGAACAATACCATTAAGGTTTTTTACCTTTTCCTTCCAGCATGCGTTTAGTTGTTTTATTCGGTTCGGAGAAGGGAGATCATCCTCTCTTCTTCTCAACTTTGTCATATTAGTAACTTTAACACCAAATGGTACAACCACATCGAGGTAGAAACCTTCCTCATTTTTCAAATCTGGTTGCAGATATTCATGAAAAGTGTGTGCTCTCGTTTCAAAAGAGACCATGCTCTTTGACATCTCCCAAGCCTCTGTTATTAATTCCATTATTTTCTTGATATTCTTTTCCACATAGCCTCGAGCTGATGTGAGAAGGATTTCCTATCCTTTTAACTTTTTTGTAGGTGTGGTAGGCCTAATCATTGCTAAAGGACTAGAAAGTAATGGAAGGGGTATTAAAGCTTCCTCCAATTCTTTGATTCGCTCCTTTAACCTGACATTTTCCGCTTCAAGGAATTTAATAGAGTTGTCTAGAGAATCTCTAGTTGCTCAGTGTGTTTGGGAAATTTGGGAAGGTTGCATGTTCAGTAGGTTAATCTCTGAACGACATTTCCTCTTCTTATTATTTACATATCTTTTCTCAATAATCAATTTTTTGGATTCGTTGTCAAAACCAGTGCTATAAAATGAAAAAGACTCTTCTTCGTCGAAGGTATCGATCTCAATTATTTCCATCTGAGGGTTCTAGTGAGCCATGTTCTCTAGCTAGTCGAAATTGGGGAAGACTTTCTCGATGTACATTTCTGGTTCCATATCCTCAAGGGAGAGATCATGGATATCACTTTCTCCTCGAGGTCCCTCTTCTTCTTGCACAATTTTTTTTCGTTTCTTCCTCAAGGAAAGTTTATGAGAACTTGCAATTTTTCCAGAAGGACAGTTCTTATCTCCTCTGCCTGAATAATTGTGGGTGACTTTCTTACTTGGGTAGGCCGTTGGAGCATTGCTCCAAGTTGTTTTACTCTTACGCGTGATAGTCTGGGATTGGGTAATTTTCTCACCGAGAAATTTTCCTCTCTGTTTGTATGACTCATTCGTGTTGAGTATTGTCTCTAGGTCATCATTGTCATGAGAAGGAGTACTTGAGGAATTGTCTCCATATTCATTTAGAATAGTGTTAATGAAAAAATTGTTGAAACCAACAACCAATAGATGTTCTACAAAAATACCACTAGGGTCGAGACCTTTTACTTTTTCAGCATATTTTAAATTGAGGCTATGGAAGTGGAATGCGAATTCATCAATCTTGTTCATATTTATGGATATGAAATCCCCTACTTTCCAAGGCAAATGTATGAATTTTGTTTTTCTCTTTTCATGGAAAAAATGCAACCAGTAAGTGTACTACCTTGCTATCTTAGCAACAAACATTTTGTCAGATATGTGGCATGGAAGGAAGGAAGGATTTTCTTTGGATCCAAAAATCCTTATAACATTATAATTTTCCATTTTTTCTAGTGTACCCTTCCTATCCAGGAACTTACTCGCCTGGTCAGACATCCGGGGAGCATTTTTTCCAAACAACAATTCTTTAAAAACTGAGACAAAATCATTAAAGACTTCATAAAAATGTTGGGAGGCCTTGTGCCTCCACAATGATTGATACCAGAAGGTTACTGGGTCGAAATCACAGTTTACCTTCTTGCAGATAGATAATCTTGGGAACCAACAACAATGCACTATTGCAAAGACCAACTAAGATGACATAAAAAAATTCTTCTCCTTCTTGTATTGCGCCAATTGGGAAGAGATTTCAATGGAAATCAACTTACCCCAATTGAATATGGCATGTTCCTTGACCGTAAATAAACAATTTAAAGAATCATCCGAGAGATGATGGTCGTGGTTTCCTGTCATGTTATCATTGTAAAAAGACATGAAATTTACCGGAAGGGATTTTTAAATGCACCAACCTACAATATTGTGATGTCCTCGGGGACGACTGTTTATCTCTCTAGGAATTCAGGTAAGAGGTCGAGTCCATTGTCATTTTTTTTTAATAACTCCTTGCAATATTCACCTTTGAAGGTGAGCGTTGGCTCGAGAAGCCTCAACATCTTACAGAAAACCTGAGGTGACAGAGAGGCAGGGGAATGGTCCCAGAACTAGATGATCCGCTGGCTTGGAATGTATCTCTCAGTGCACCAAGTGACCAACTCCTTACAATCAAAAAATTATAGGACACACCCTATGTGCACAATTCCAAACATCCAGATTATTTCCTTCTAGGAAGAAGGGGATGAATAATAGGAATATTCCCTAGACCACTGAAAAATTTGATCCTTGCACCCGAAAATATTCAGTGTATCTCACAAAACTGTTGTCGACTTGTTTCCATAAGTCGATGAGAACGTTCCCTTGCTCCAAATTATGTTAGGAATGAACATTGGTGGGAGATAATATAATCCTTTGTAAATCATGTTTAATGTGCATTAATAGAAGGTATCCTCGAGCCTTTCTCTTATTAATGACCATCCCTTCAAACCTGTATGGTAAGTTATTAGCATTAAAAGAATAGTAAATGTGCATTAGGAAATGCGTGAGGGTGGCGAGTACAGACGTGGGAAATATGTGATTTGATATTTTGTGAACCTGGGAACCCGTGAACCTGAGAGCCCGCGATGATATGAGGCGTGAAAATGGCTAAGTGTGGGACGATGAGGCAGTCGGATGGAGTCATGTAGGAAGAATGACACTTAGGCAGTTTGGGGAGTATAGGGATCGAAATGTAGATCACATAACTCTTTGGTGCAATGTATCTATCACGGAACTCAGGAACATGAAAGTTCGATCTCGTCAATCTGGGAACCCGTGATTGTAGAATCGACTAAGTATGGAACAACATGGCAGCCGGTCAGACTCATGATGTGAAGTTGTAGATGGAGGTGAGAAAATGTAAGTTTGCCAATCCGGGAACCCGCAGTCTAAAATGCGACTAAGTGTTAGAACTAGAAAGGGATAGCAAGAGGGAAAAAAAGGAAAAAGGAAAAAAAATGGGTAAGTGTAGAAGGGGGAAACGAAAGGGAGAAATGAATTTGGTAGAAAAAAAAGGGGAGGGAAATTTTCGAAAGCGGGAAATGACCTCAACAAGTATGTAAAGTGGAAGAAAAACATAGCTGCTAACACTTTATCCAGGAGACATGTAGCCTTCTCCATGACAGAGATATCAATAGAGTGGAAGTCCATTCTTTTGGTGGAATACTCCAAGAACACCTTCTCCTATGAGTTTTTGGAGGGTAGTATTCAGGATGATAGGTACATGGTGGTGGATGGCATCATCTACTAAAAATACATGATATATCTTGTCCCTAAGTCCAAACTCAAGGATAAGATTTTGAGGGTAGTACATGATGTGCGACTGGAAGGGAACCAAGGGTATTTTAAGACCTATAGGTAGGTGAGGGAGAGATTCTCCTAGAAGGGTCTCAAGGATGATGTACTTTTTCACATGAGTGAGTGCATGAATTTCCGAAAAAAAAAGTCGGAATTTACACATCTTGCAGGACTTCTTCAACCATTGTCGATTCTGAAGCATAAGTGGGATAAAATTTCCATGGACTTCATTAGAGGATTGCCAAAGGTGCAGGGAAGGGAGTGTATCTACATGATAGTGGAAAGATTGACTAAATATGCACAGTTATTTTCCATTCCTTCATAGTACAATGCATATCAGATAGTGGATCTATTCTTCAAGGAGGTGTTCAGACTCCATGGTCTTCCGAGGAACATAGTTAGTGACTGGGATAACAAGTTTCTCAACACATTTTGGCAGGATTTTTTCAGGTTATCCAGGATAGAGCTGACACCTAATACTAGCTACCACCCCTAGATAGACTGGAAGACCAATATACTAAACAAATGGATCGAGGGGTACCTGGTGAACAATGTGTCTAGGAAATAGCATGCATGAATAAAGTGGTTGCATCTCAGGGAGCATTGTTACAATACCACTCATCACATGTCCATCAAGAAGAGCCCATTCAGGGCATTGTATGGTTATGATGCACCATCCTTCGTGGATTTGGCATTTGGGGAGAGAAGAGCTCCTAAGACCAAATATTGGTTGCACAAAAACCAAAAACTATTGAGAGTCCTGAAGGAGAATTTGCAGGCCACTAAGAATCAACAAAATATGTATGTGGATAGGAACCAGGTGGAATGCAACTTTGAGGTTTGGGACCTAGTCTTTCTTAGGTTGCAACCTTACAGATAGTCTTTTTTGAAGAAGAGTGGTGCACAGAAGTTGAAGCCCTACTTTTATGGACCCTACAGAGTGATCAGGAGAGTTGAGGAGGTAGCATACGAGTTGGAGCTACTGGAGGGTAGTAGGATCCACAACAAATTACATGTATCCCACCTCAAGAGGGAATTGGGGCAGCAAGTCACCGCTTCAACAGATATTCCTCCACTATATGAGGAAGGACAATTGGTTCTAACACCTAAGAGGATTGTTGATGTCAGGGAGTAGAGGTTGAGAAGCAGATTCATTTGAGATTACTTGGTTGTGTGGAGAGGATTTCCCACAAAGGATGATACTTGGGAAGGAGAGAAGATATTACAACACCCTAATCTAGAATTACTTGAGGACAAGAAATCTTGGGAAGGGAGGACTGTAATGTCCCCTTCCAATTGATAATGACAGGGGATAACTTAATAGACTATACAAATCTCGTAGGCTATAGTTGACAAGGACAAGGGATTCAAGGAGTTTTATTTAGTGTCACTAGGTTAAAAGTATGACAAATCCTAAAGTGGCATTAAATAAAAATAAATAATTTTATTTAAATAAAATTGGAGGGAAATAAACTAAGGGTTTGATTTGGTAAAAAAAGGTGAAATATCAAGAATTCCTAGAGGAAGGATAAATAAAGGGTTAACCCTTCCCTTTGGAATTATGATTTGTTTGAACTATTGATTGGTTCTCTTGGAGCCATTGTTTCATTGTGGTTTAGAAAAACCCTTCCACTACTACAATCTAGTTTCGGTGGTGGAATACCCACCCTAGCCGAACAAGAGGGGATTCCATATAAGACTACCATTGAAGATTCACTTGGTATTTTTTCTTATAGTTGGAGGGATACCGAAGTATGAAGAAGGTTTAAAGAACTTTCTGGACAAGTTCGAGCCTAAAAATTTGCAAGTTTCAGGAGGGTTTCAGAGAAACCATGGTTGAAGGCATCCCCGCGGGTAGAGTAAAGGGTGTCTCGCGATGCCCCTCTAGACGACTGACTATGTCCCGTGAGGACCTCTGTGATCGAGGGTTTTCAGTAGTCGATTGGATCTTAACGGAGAGGGTTACAGAAGTGGATATTCTTCAGTAGATTCAAGAGGATCGTGGCAACATTCCATGTTTTGTTTGCTTTGTGTGTGTGATTGTGCAACTATCATTGCAACCAATAGAGATCTACAAGGTTAGTGTTTGGTGAAACTATTCTTATAGTCAGTAGATATTTGTATTGTTGTGACTTTTGAAGATTCCATCCATAATAAAATGCCATGATCATATCTTCCATTTTTTGTACTTGCAACGTGTTTTGATAATATTTCTACTATGAGTTTACATGCAAATTGTTTGTCATAATTAACCAACCAACTTAAAACATTGTTTGCAAAGTATTTGATTAAAATGATCAGCTTGAAACACATTATCCTAGTTGGGGATATTACATCACTACACCCATGATTTAGAACACCTTATTTTACCCCACATGCACCCTCTCTTTATTATGTATGTACCACACTTTGGTCATGGGACCTTGGAGATGATTTTACACATGATTATCAAGTTTCACATTTATCGAGGCAATCTCAAACATTTCGAGGAATACCACATATTTCAAGGCATTTTTCATACTCTCCAAGGCATACATGGTCTATTAACATCTTCCTGGACATATTATACACTTTCCATGTGTCATATGCCATAACTCCCCCCTCACTTGGCACCTTTTTAAAGTGTTTTTCTCACTAAAGGGGGTCAACCTCAATTGGGACACTTTATGACAATCGTGGGGTTATTTTGAGCACACTTGAATGATGTATAGGTTAAGTGATGTTTCACCTTCAATATATGACTTGACACTCACTTAAGGTGATTTGATGATGTGGAGGTGTCTTTTACATAATTTGAAGGTTAACCCATTCTTTGACGTCATTCTTGATGTTTGGGGTTTTATGACCCATTTTTTGACTTGGAGAGTCACTCCCATATTTCATGGAGGTGCCTTGACCTTATATATGAGCATGGTCATGTTTTGGAGACATATTTCAAGGATTTATGGGCATTATTTGAACATTGTTTGAGCACATTGTTAGTATATTTATACACTTAGGAGTTAGTTAGATCAACTTGGTCTAATGTGTCGTTAGGTTAAAGTGTGTTTCTTTAGTATGCATTAGTATGCATTTGTAATCTTGTGGTCATGATATGTTCTCGACATAGAGTGATTTGATGACTCATATTCTCCTCAATCTTAATGGATACATTGATATGTGGCTTAGCACCTAATTGGTACATAATCTCTATTTAAAGATCATGGGGGGTAATTTTCCAATAATCGATTGTGAGAAAATGTCTTGCAATATTTTTCTTTTTCATTAATAAATTTCCTCAAGTGGCCATGTTGGTTGGGGCTTTGGGTGTTTCTCCATTGGGGTTTTACCACATTAAAACATCAGTGTGTTGATCTTTGATTTGGTTGTGTGAGTTTTTACTGAAGTTTTTTTGTCCTCTATTGGAATACCTTATGTTTTCTAACATGGTATCATATCGTGTTTGACGACCCTCTCCAGTTGTAGATCGAGATCTTGAAGATATGTTGTTTCAACTCTAGTTTCTTCTATTTACGTATGTTTTTGGGATGATAAGACTCTTCCATTGCATATGGAGCAACCATTTTGAGTAAGGAATTCTTTTCATTTCACTTGAAAATGTTTTTGTTTTCCCAAGGTACGACCATTTCAATGAGATTTAGAGGTATAAAGACATACACCCTTTTTAATTTTTTTTTACAGATATAATATTTCGATTTTCTATTTTTTGTTTCCAGGTTACTACTCTTTCTGGTCCGCGTATGCTATTTTCCCTGCACTCTGTACGATATTGGAAAATTAGAAACTGAGTAGAAAGTGTTTTATTGTAGGCATATGCTCTTTGCCGTGTGCTCTGTGCGATCTCGACAAATAAAAAACAGAGAGAAAACTTGTATTTTCCGAGTAAGCTAATCAATATCTAACCCCTTGTTATTGTCGAGAAGGGAATTTTTTTTGTGTGTGAATGCACAAAAATAATGTTTTTTAAGTACGCACTTTTAGGTAGAGCTCCAACAAAAAAACAATAACAATCCCATCCTCTTTCTTAAGATTATAATGTGTTTTTCACTAGATCACTTGGTTGAAAGTTTTTATATTTAGTACGAGGTCTCGAGTTCAAGTCACTTTTTTGTTACTTTTTGAAAAATTTCATGCATTCATTGTAAAGTGCATTTCACTTAAATTATAAAAAAGAATCATTATAATCTTATAAAGTGAAAAATTGAATGCATATTCAAATGCCTCTTATTGATTTTGGTCTTCCATAGATTGGATAGTTACTCTTAGGTTAGTAGACTCAAAAACATATTTGTGCCCAAAGTCCGAGTATCAATGTTACCCTGAATTGCCATACGTCTGCAATCTCAACTCTTTAGAAGTTCCTTTCAACTCTACGAACATCTGAATTCTTCGCATCACCACACTTTATTGATATTTTCTTTTGGGACTCGTCAAAGATCCTTTTTGTGCCTCTCTCATCATTTTCATCATGTCCTTAATCCATTCATTAACCTTTAATCACATACATTCAATCCTTAGAAGGAAATCTACGGATTCTATGGTACAACTAGTAGATTCTCCAATACATTCGAGAATCTTCTACAACTACCTATAAGGATTTCTATGTAAAGACTAGTTATTTCGAGAGTCAATAGTATGGAGAATTGGTCAATTGTTAGTTAGAGAGTTCTAATTTCTTTCTATCAAGAAATGAAATGATTAACCTATGAATATGATGGAACACTATTCTTCTAATGTCTATGGGGTTGTTACTTATCTAGATGACGTTTCCATTGTTATATTTACTATGTTTGATATTAATTTAGGTAGTTTAAATGAATGTGATTAAATGTTATTGAATCTATTAGGTATTTATCTCATACTTGAAGTTACAAGTTCACAATAGTTTAAAGGAATGTGATATGC
>ML810075.1:26694-57335 GCA_009831015.1 Picea engelmannii
CGGGATCCCTATTTATAACACTATTTCAACTAAAAATTCAAATAACCATGCTTCCAAATTTCCCTTTCATTTTGGTTTGCAAGACTCATTCAATGCGTATATAATTCATACACAAAGGTATTCTTTGCATATGGAATCAAACACACAACAAGTCGTATCCTTTAAAAATATTTTTCCAATGCTGCCATCACCCCAAATATTTCCTCGTGGAAGACTGTATTACAAAAACAAATGAGTGGGATTAACATTCTTTCTAACTTCACACAATAAATAATCAACAAAACCCATGACCAAAAAGAGCACGAATAGGGAATTTATTAAATTTTGGGTTGGCCATCTCCACACTATTTTCCAAATACATGGTTTGATATGCAATTATCAACAGTGATGCGATATAGGAGGAAGAGATGACCAAGTTTGAGGGTTTGGCCAAAGGGATACCTTTAACAACTTAGTACCACCATAAATTTCCACATTCTCATTTACAGAGCTGATACAAGGGCACGAGCATGATAACCATGAAAGCCACACAATTAAATGCTAGGTAGAGTTTCCAAATAACCCACAGGCCGCGAGCAGTGATAACATTTTTATCGGACAAAGAGGAATCACAAAAACAAAACCAGAGGCAAGGAAAGCCCGAGAAATTACCAAACAATATCCTTTTTCACAGGTAAAGCACGAAGCAACTACAGATAGTAAGAGACACCCATGTCATTTTCAATGCGAATAGTTCGCATACAAACGCCATAGAGACCAAACTTCACTAATAATCCATACATAGTCGAAAATCCTACATATCATAACTTTGGATATCCATAGACAATGAGAAAACTCAAGAGACAATTGTTGACTTAATTAAAGACAAGAGTGAAAAATTCATGGATGGAGCAGTAAGAAACCCCATACTTGTGTGTCAAATATTCCAAGGAGAATCGATCAAGTCTGTATACCTCTTCCATGACCGACAAAGTGGATCAACAACAACCAACAAAGAACAAATGCGAAATGGATAGGGTGGTGGGCTTGAGGTAGGTTAGAGTGACTTGAATTTACTGCATGTTGTATCTACACTTATAGATTCATCCATGGCAAGTACGAGCAAGCTAACCATACAACACATCAACCAGTAACTCCAAATCAATTTAATGCAAGTCAAATACACTATAGTTTGCCTATGTTTCAAAATTACAAATGAACCAACCCTTTCAAAACCCCAATGTAACATACATCAAAAACTTGCTAGGGATACTATGTCCCAACCTTTAGAATTCCAATTTAAACAATGTGTGCAACCCTTGTAGCATGAAATCAAGGTAATCACTATACCATATACCATATGTAAATTGAAAACTGGAGTGTAGATCCTTCATCAAACTAAATGCATCATAGTAATATGTGTGATATATATATATATATATATATATATATATATATATAAGAAAACATCATTTATTCTTAAGTCACATCGCCCATAACATCTTCTGATCAATTTTCAACAACGTTTTAAAAGAAAATAAACTATAGAGATCTTATTGCAACCAAGTCATAAGCACATAAAACACAAGTGTCGCCTTTCCATCATAGTCACACAAGGGTCCCACCTATTAGTATATTATTAAATATAAATAAAGAATAAGGCATTGCAACCATTTACAAGTAGGTACCCTACGTTTCACTTTTGGGTGTCAACACCCCCCAACCCCTTTATGTTTCATTTAGAATGGTTAAAGGAGGAAAGTTTTACCTCTCTTATCAAAGACCATTGGATGCCATTTGATGCAAATTCGGGAGCTCCATCAGGAGTTCAATTCATGGAAAATATTTGAAGGGTCAAACAAGCTACGATATCTTAGGCCAGGGCTAAGAGGCAAAGGGACATGTAGGACCATATGGATATTGAAGTGGCTATTCAGGTAATATATGATTAATATGGTGGGGGATATGTTTCAACAAGTTCAAAAGTGGAGTTGTTGGGGCTAGAGAGTTGAAGGAGGGAATTGTTGGAGGAAAGGGAGGCAGAATGGAGATTGGAAAGTAGAGCCATTTGGTTATAAAAGGGATATGAAAACACTAAATTCTTCCAAGCCTTTTCAAAAGGAAGGAAAATGGCTAATACCATTTGGAGTCTCAATGACTTAGAGGGTGGAAAGATATCTTCTTTTGAAGGTATGGCTCTGTTATCCCCTATCCTAGGGATAACTAAGGAGATTATGTCTCGAGGCCCATAGGTCCTAGACATGGAGTACCGAGAGCTAGACGACTTGAGCTTGGCCCCAGAGGAGCCATCTTTTCTTCAATTCATCCCATCTATCAACAACAACAATATCCATCCCACCATCCTTATCCTGAAGTAGCAGTGGGTCTTGCTCGATGCGGTAATGAGTCTGGGTATCATGGTATGTGTCACACTGATTTTCGAAGCATTTGAAAATGTTGCACTGAACTCTCCTTTATTTCATAACGTTTTCTTGAAAATTATTCTCTTTGACTTGTTGATACCTGGGGGGTGACAAAATGCTCTAGTAACCTAGTTCCCTTTAGGATGAGTTGACATTGGGTGCATCTATGAAATGCCATAATGCATTCCTTCCATACTTACCATTTTTCATCATTATCCCTCTCATATTCTCCTACCTTGGTTTGGGAATTGGGTTTGCCACACTAGGAAGAGTTGTACCTTGCCTTGTGGGAAGAAGGGGCTAAAGGACCAGAGGGTAAAAGTAGCTGGAAAGAGTTAAAATCCAAAATAAAACCTTTGATATGCTTTGCCCAGGGATTCTCGATAAAGAAATAAAAGGATTCTCAGTAAGAAAAGGGGACCTGTAAGATAAAATAAAACTCAAGGTCTAGTTGGTGGATGGGAGGTCTCATCATGAGCCAACCTATTAGGTCCATGGCCATGTGGCAGTATGACACTATCATCTATCTGGTCACCAAACTAGGGTAGTGTCTCTTGGTGGCATAGCCAAGAGAAAGGGGGTCTCATCACGAGCCAACCTTCTCATTTTCATGAAGTGCTTATGGGTAACGATGTCACCTCTGGTCACCATGCCAGGACAATGTCCCCCATATTTGTTCTTGAAAAGAAAAAGAAATAAGACTAAGAATAAAAAGCATTGAATGGGATAGGAAACAATGGCCTCCATGATAAGGTGGAGGTCTCCCTCTACAAAGGCACCCACGTGAAAGACCTACATTTCCTTGTTATCACTACACCCTATGCCCAAACACTTCCCCTACACCATTTCACACACTTACATGAATTAGGTTGGCTCTCACCTGGGAAACACCCCAAACTTGAGGAGGATTAGCCCAATAAGACATTGATCTAGATTATTTTCGGCACGAAATGAGATCGGAGATATAATAAATAAATGCATAGAGATATCACATATATTCAATAATATAACAGAAATGTATCAGAGATGCCACCATAAACACAGATATATAGTAATACATGATTTATATTAATGAAAGAAATGTATAGAGACTGTAAAAATACAGAGTGAAAGACTCACTAGAATGGTGGCAGCTTATCTTTGAGAAGAGATGTGACGGCTACTCGCATTTATAAGAATATGATTACAATGAGGCTCTAAAGGTATTTTTACAATAAATGGGAATGCAAAAAACCCTAGATATCCAAAAACCTAACCCTAGGAGATGAAGCGCCAAAAGTCATGTGGGCCCAGTTTGGGTAAGTTAGTACATCAACTTCCCGGGGTCGTAACTTTTGCATACGATCTCCGTTTTAGGCGTATGATAGCTCGTTGGAAAGGTATCACCGAGGAGATTCATTTTGGGGGTTCAATAATGACTTTGGATATCATTGAGAACCTTTATCTCAAAAAACCTTCATTTAGGCCCTCAAAATGGCCCCGGAAGTTAAAACCTGCTAAAAATAGTAAATTGCCAAAATTGCCAGAAAACTGTTTTGAGCCAGTCGGAAAAGGTGGGTGGTCATCGATATCCACCTGGATCAATCCTCCATCCTTAGGAAGAAATGTTCTCCATTGTGTTGAGTTCCTAGGGGAGAGGGAAAAACATTTGTTGGATCTGCATCTTGGTGAGCTACTTGTATTGTTGGAGATGTCGCACTGCTTAGTTTGTGGAAGTCTGTCATGAACCTGTTGAAGTTGAGGTTGTTCAAAAAGTTGAGATACATGAGAAGAAGGTGTGCAGAAGGAATCTTTGTGATTTATTGCAACCTTGTCGACCTGCTTCTATTGGATAGAAGGTGCAGGGGGCGAGGCTGTAGTGGTTGCAATGTCCTTCTGTTCCCCTTTTAAACAGATTGTGAAGAAGATGAATTTTGCAGTATGAGATACTACCTTGCGACATTTTTTAGGTGGAACAATAGTTGGAACTACTTCTGGTATTCTATAGAGATGACCCCCCAAAGTAACAATGACACTATGGGGTTGAGACTCATAAACATCATGGTGTCTCCACATATATGGTTGGCCCAAGAGAACATCACAGAAATCCAGTGGTGAAACATCACATAATACCTCATCCTTGAAGTGTTGGATGCCATATGACAACCGACACTATTGGCTAACATGGAGATCTCCTCCTTGCAGAAGCCACCCGATGTTCTATGGCTGCGAGTGTGGTGTTGTCGACAATCCCAACTGTTTGACAACCTCTGCTGAGATGAGGTTTTCTGGCTTACTCTATCAACAATAAAATGTAGCGGGGTCCCATTCACCCACATCTATGAATGAAAAAGGAACTCCCCCTCTTCGGAATTTGTTGGTTCTTCTGGTTGAATTGTTGCGGCCGCAACAATAGCAGTGGGGTCTGCGTCAATGATCTATCCTTTACCAGTATTTTCAGAATCAGATTCTGAATCATGGTTTGGCTCCTTTTCTTTGATCTCGGCCACCAATGACTATTTTAAGCGACATTCATCGGTTTTGTTCCAGGGGCTTTTGTGGAAATCACACCATTTTCCGGTGTCCTTCTTTATCTTCTTGTGACCCTTCTTTTCCTGTGTCTTGGACTGGTTTTCGGGAGACTGTTTGTTAGGGCCGTCTTTGTCATAATTTGGTTGTTGTGGATTTGTAGACCCGAATTCCCATTTGTTTTGGTGCTTAACTTTCTGTTCAATTTTAATAACATATCGATAAGCACCACCGAGTGATGAGATGTCCAGAAAATCCATTTCAGACTGGATGTATCTATGTAGAGCCCCATGGTATTTCAAAACCAAATGTCGCTCAGAGTCTTTGATACCCAACTTGGTGCGCAAGGTATGGACGGTATTGGTGAACTCCAGAACTGCTTGGCCCCTCTCTTGCCACAGTGTGGTCCATCTCATGTACTAGTCCTCATAGTTGCCAACAGGGTAATACTGTTCCTTTACTGCATCCACAAAAAAATCCCAAGTGGGATCAACCCCATATATTCCAAACTCCTCTATGGAAATTTTCTCCCAGTAAGTTTCCCACCAATGTTTGACATGAGGGAGATCTTTAAGGAGTGTGAAGGTGATCTTTTCTTTGTCGAAAAAATCATGAACATAGAAATAACCTTCTAGCAAAGTTAACCATTTTTCTAGGGCTTCTGCATCTATCTGTCCTTCAAATACAGTAATATCAAAATTAACTTGTACCTTGAAAGGTGAAGTGCCTCCAAAGTGGTCGCTTGATGAAGATGTGTCTGGTTCTATCGGCAGGTGCTTAAGGATGTGGGCAAAATTCTCCATCATTTCCTCCCTTTGTTGCGTGAGAGCTTGCTCAAGCAACATATTGATAGGATCGTCTGCTCCGTCGTTTTTATTTTCTTCTGCAATTGAGGGTTTCTTGGGTGTGCGAGAGTGATTTTATTCAAGAGAGACAAGCTCAAGACCCAACTTGATATACTAGGACCTCGTTGGGGACATGCACTGAAAAACGATCAAGAGCAGCCGACTCTGATACCATTGGTCCAGATTATTTTTGGCACGAAATGAGATTAGAGATATAATAAAGAAATGCATAGAGATATCATAGATATTCAATAATATTACATAAATGTATCAGATATTCCACCATAAACATAGATATACAGTAATACACGATTTCTATTAATGAAAAAAATGTACAGAGACTATAAAAATACAGAGTGAAAGACTCGCTAGAATGGTGACATCTTATATCTGAGAAGAGATGTGATGGCTACTTGCATTCGTAAGAAGATGATTAAAATGAGGATATTAAGTCTTTTTTACAATAAACAGGAATTCCAAAAACCCTATACTTCCAAAAACCTAACCCTAGGAGATGAAGCGCCAAAAGTCATGTGGGCCCCGTTTGGGTAAGTTAGTACATCAACTTCCCGGGGTCGTAACTTTTGCATACGATCTCCGTTTTATGCGTATGATAGATCGTTGGAAAGGTATCGTTGATGAGATTCATTTTGGGGGCTTGATCATGCCCTTTTAAATAATTGAGAACCTATATCTGGAAAAACCTTCATTTAGGCCCTCAAAATGGCCCCGAAAGTTAAAACCTGCTAAAAATAGTAAATTGCCAAAATTGCCAGAAAACTATTTTGATCCAGTTGGAAAAGGTTGGTGGTCACCGATATCCACCTGGATCAATATTCCCTACTTATAAATCAATGGTATCCATTGCGTTGAGTTCCCGGGGGAGAGGGAAAATCATTTGTTGGATCTGGATCTTGGTGAGTTGCTTGTATTGCTCGAGATGTTGCGCTGCTTAGTTTGTGGAAGTCTATCATGAACCTGTTGAAGCTAAGGTTGTTCAACAAGTCGAGCTACATGAGAAGAAGGTGTGCAGAAGGAATCTTTGCGCTTTGTTTCAACCTTGTCGATCTACTTCTGTTGGATAGAAGGTGTAGGGGTGAGGCTGTAGTGGTTGCAGTGTCCTTCTGTTCCCCTTTTGAACAGATTGTGAAGAAGCTTAATTTTGCAGTATGAGATACTACCTTGCGACACCTTTTGGGTGGAAAAATAGTTGGAACTACCTCTGGTATTCTGTAGAGATGACCCCCCAAAGTAACAATGACACTATGGGGTCGAGACTCATAAACACCATGGCGTCTCCACATATATGGTTGGCCCAAGAGAACATCACAGAAATCCAGTGGGGAAACATCACATAATACCTCATCCGTGAAGGGTTGTATGTTGTATGACAACCGACACTATTGTATGACACGTAGATCTCGTCCTTGCCGAAGCCACCTGATGTTGTATGGATGTGGGTGTGGTGTTGTCGACAATCCCAACTGTTTGACGACCTTTGCTGAGATGAGGTTTTTTTGGCTTCTTCTATCAACAATAAAATGCAGTGGGGTCCCCTTCACCCACATCTGTGAATGAAAAAGGTGCTCCCCCTCTTCAGGATATGCTGGTTCTTCTAGTTGAATTGTTGCGGTCGCGACAATAGCAGTGGGGTCTGCGTCAATGATCTTTCCTTTACCAATATTTTCAGAATTAGATTCGGAATCAGGGTTTGGCTCCTTGTCTTTGATCTCGACCACCAATGACTATTTTGAGAGACATTCATCGGTGTTGTGCCAGGGAATTTTTTGGAAATCTCACCATTTTCTGGTGTCCTTCTTTGTCTTCCCATGACCCTTCTTTTCATGTGTCTTGGACTAGTTTTCGGGAGACTGTATGTTAGGGCCGTCTTTGTCATACTTTGGTTGTTGTGGATTTGCAAACCCAAATTCCCATTTGTTTTAGTGCTTAAATTTCTGCTCAATTTTAACAACATATCGATAAGAAACACTGAGTGATGAGATGTCCAGGAAATCCATTTCAGTCTGGATGTATCTGTGTAGAGCCCCATAGTATTTCAGAACCAAATGTCGCTCGGAGTATTTGATACCCAACTTGGTGCGCAAGGTATGGAAGGCATTGGTGAACTCTGGAACTGCTTGGCCCCTCTCTTGCCACAGTGTGGTCCATCTCATGTACTGGTCCTCATAGTTGCCAACAAGGTAATACTATTCCTTTACCGCATCCACAAAAAAACCCCAAGTGGGATCGACCCCATATATTCCAGATTTCTCTGTGGAACTTTGCTCCCAGTAAGTTTCCCACCAATGTTTGACATGAGGGAGAGATTTAAGGAGTGTGAAGGTGATCTTTTCTTTGTCGAAAAAATCGTGAACGGAGAAATAACCTTCTAGCAGAGTTAACCATTTTTCTAGGGCTTTTGCATCTATCTGTCCTTCAAATACATGAATATCAAAATTAACTTGTACCTTGAAAGGCGAAGTGCCTCCAAAGTGGCCTCTTGATGAAAATGTGTCTGATGCTATCGGCAGGCATTTAAGGATGTGGGCAAAATTCTCCATCATTTCGTCCCTTTGTCGCGTAAGAGCTTGCTCAAGCAACAGATTGATAGGATCGTATGCTCTGTCGTTTTTATTTTCTTCCACCATTGAGGGTTTCTTGGGTGTGCGAGAGTGATTGTATTCAAGAGAGACAAGCTCGAGACCCAACTTTCTATACTCGAACCTCGTCAGGGACATGCACTGAAAAAACGATAAAGAGCGGCCTGCTCTGATACCACTGATCCAGATTATTTTCGGCACGAAATGAGATCGGAGATATAATAAAGAAATGCATAGAGATATCACAGATATTCAACAATATAACAAAAATGTATCAAATATGCCACCATAAACACATATATATAGTAATAAATGATTTATATTAATGAAATAACTGTACAGAGTCTGTAAAAATACAGAGTGAAAGACTCGCTAGAATGGTGGCATCTTATCTCTGAGAAGAGATGTGAAAAATACTCACATTCGCAAGAAGATGATTGCAATGAGGCTTTGAAGGTATTTTTACAATAAACAGGAGTGCCAAAAACCCTATACATCCAAAAACCTAACCCTAGGAAATGAAGCGCCAAAATTCATGTGGGCCCCGTTTGGGTAAGTTGGTACATCAACTTCTTGGGGTCGTAACTTTTGCATACGATCTCCGTTTTAGGAGTATGATAGCTCGTTGGAAAGGTATCATCGAAGAGATTCATTTTGGGGGCTCAATAATGACTTTGGTTATCATTAAGAAACTCTTTCTAAAAAAAAAACCTTCATTTAGGCCCTCAAAATGGCCACGAAAATTAAAACCTGCTAAAAATAGTAAATTGCCAGAAAACTGTTTTGAGCCAGTCGAAAAAAGTTGGTGGTCATCGATATCCACCTGGATCAATCCTCCCTCCTAAGGAAGAAATGGTCTCCATTGCGTTGAGTTCCCGGGGGAGAGGGAAAACCATTTGCTGGATCTGCATCTTGGTGAGCTGCTTGTATTGTTCGAGACGTCGCGTTGCTTAGTTTGTGGAAGTTTGTCATGAACCTGTTGAAGCTGAGGTTGTTCAACAAGTCGAGATACATGAGAAGAAGGTGTGCAGAAGGAATCTTTGCACTTTTCTGCAACCTTGTTGACCTGATTTTGTTGGATAGAAGGTGCAGGGGGCAAGGTTGTAGTGGTTGCGGTGTCCTTCTGTTCCCCTTTTGAACAGATTGTGAAAAAGCTGAATTTTGTAGTATGAGATACTACCTTGCGACACTTTTTAGGTGGAACAATAGTTGGAACTACCTCTGGTATTCTATAGAGATGACCCCCCAAAGTAAAAATGACACTACGGGGTCAAGATTCATAAACAACATGGCGTCTCCACATATATGGTTGGGCCAAGAGAACATCACAGAAATCCAGTGGGGCAACATCACATAATACCTCATCCTTGAAGTGTTGGATGTCGTATGACAACTGAAACTGTTGGCTGACACAGAGATCTCGTCCTTGCCGAAGCCATCCAATGTTGTATGGTTGCGGGTGTGGTGTTGTCAACAATCCCAACTATTTGATGACCTCTACTGAGATGAGGTTTTTTTGGCTTCCGCTATCAACAATAAAATGCAACGGGGTCCCCTTCACCCACATCTGTGAATGACAAAGGTGCTCCCCCTCTTTAGGATCTATTGGTTCTTCTGGTTGAATTTTTGCAGTCGCGACAGTAGCAGTGGGGTCTATATCAATGATCTATCCTTTACCAGTATTTTTAGAATCAGATTCTGAATCAGGGTTTGGCTCCTTGTCTTTGATCTCAGCCACCAATGATTGTTTTGAGCGACAGTCATCGGTGTTGTGCCAGGGGATTTTGTGGAAATCACACCATTTTTCGGTGTCCTTATTTGTCTTCCCGTGAACCCTTCTTTTCCTGTGTCTTGGACTATTTTTTAGGAGACTGTTTGTTAGGGTCGTCTTTGTCATACTTTGGTTGCAGATTTACAGACCTGAATTCCCATTTTTTTTGGTGCTTAAATTTCTTCTCAATTTTAACAGCATATCGAAAAGAAGCACCAAGTGATGAGATGTCCAGAAAATCCATTTTAGTCTGGATGTATCTGTATAGAGCCCCACGGTATTTCAGAACAAAATGTCGCTCGAAGTCTTTGATACCCAGCTTGGTGCGTAAGGTATGGAAGGTATTGGTGAACTCCAGAACTGCTTGGCCCCTCTCTTGCCGCAGTGTTATCCATCTCATGTATTGGTCCTCATAGTTTCCAGCAGGGTAATACTATTCCTTTACCGCATCCACAAAAAAATCCCAATTGGGATCGGCCCCATATATTCTAGACTCCTCTGTGGAACGTTTCTCCCAATAAGTTTCCCACCAATGTTTGACATGAGGGAGAGCTTTAAGGAGTGCGAAGGTGATCTTTTCTTTGTCGAAAAAATCGTGAACAGAGAAATAAACTTCTAGCAGAGTTAACCATTTTTCTAGGGCTTCTTCATCTATCTGTCCTTCAAATACATAAATATCAAAATTAACTTGTACCTTGAAAGGCAAAGTGACTCCAAAGTGGCCACTTGATGAAGATGTGCCTGATGCTATCGGGCGTTTAAGGATGTGGGTAAAATTCTCCATCATTTCGTCCCTTTGTCGCATGAGAGCTTGCTCAACCAACAGATTGATAGGATCGTCTGCTCCGTTGTTTTTATTTTCTTCTGCCATTGAGGGTTTCTTGGGTGTGCGAGAGTGATTTTCTTCAAGAGAGACAATATCAAGACCCAACTTTCTATACTCGTACCTCGTTGGGGACATGCACTGAAAAATTGATCAAGAGAATCCTGCTCTGATACCACTGATCCGGATTATTTTCGACACGAAATGAGATCGGAGATATAATAAAGAAATGAATAGAGATATCACAGATATTCAATAATATAACAGAAATTTATCAGAGATGCCACCATAAACACAGATATACAGTAATACATGATTTCTATTAATGAAATAAATGTATAGAGACTGTAAAAATACAGAGTGAAAGACTCACTAGAATGGTGGCAGCTTATCTCTGAGAAGAGACGTGATGACTACTCGCATTCGCAAGAAGATGATTACAATGAGGCTATGAAGGTGTTTTTACAAAAAAAAAGAAGGCCAAAAACCCTAGACATCAAAAAACCTAACCCTAGTTGATGAAGCGCCAAAAGTCACGTGGGCCCAGTTTGGGTAAGTTAGTACATCAACTTCCCGAGGTTGTAACTTTTGCATACGATCTTTGTTTTAGGCGTATGATAGCTCATTGGAAATGTATCATTGAGGTGATTCAGTTTGGTGGCTCAATCATTCCTTTGGTTATTATTGAGAACCTCGATCTCGAAAAACCTTCATTTAGGCCCTTAAAATGGCCCCGGAAGTTAAAACCTGCTAAAAATAGTAAATTGCCAAAATTACCAGAAACCTGTTTTGAGCCAGTCGAGAAAGGTGGTTGGTCATCGATATCCACCTGGATCAATCATTCCTCCTTAGGAAGCAATGGTATCCATTTCATTGAGTTCCCAGGGGAGAGGGAAAAGCATTCGCTGTATCTGCATCTTGGTGAGCTACTTGTATTGCTGGAGACGTCGCGCTGCTTAGTTTGTGGAAGTCTGTCATGAACCTGTTGAAGCTGAGGTTGTTCAACAAGTCGAGCTACATGTGAAGAAGGTGTGTAGAAGGAATATTTGCACTTTTCTGCAACCTTGTTGACCTGCTTCTATTGGATAGAAGGTGCAGGGGGAGAGGCTGTAGTGGTTGCAGTGTCCTTTTGTTCCCATTTTGAACATATTGTGAAGAAGCCAAATTTTGCAGTATGATATACTACCTTGTGACACTTTTTAGGTGGAACAATAGTTGGAACTACCTCTGGTATTCTGTAGAGATGAGCCCCCAAAGTAAAAATGACACTACGGGGTCGATACTCATAAACAACATGGCGTCTCCACATATATGGTTGGCCCAAGAGAACATCACAGAAATACAGTGGGGAAACATCACATAATACCTCATCCTTGAAGGGTTGGATGTCGTATGACAATTGACACTCTTAGCTGACACAGAGATATCATCCTTGTCGAAGCCACTCGATGTTGTATGGCTGCGGGTGTGGTGTTGTCGACAATCCCAACTGTTTGACAACCTCTGCTGAGATGAGGTTATTTTGGCTTCTACTATCAACAATAAAATGCAGCGGGGTCCCCTTCACCCACATCTGTGAATGAAAAAAGGAGCTCCCCCTCTTCAGTATCTGTTGGTTCTTCTGGTTGAATTGCTACAGTTGCAACAATAGAAGTGGGGTCTACATCAATGATCTGTCCTTTACCAATATGATGCACACAGCCGCAACCTCTCAACCCGTAGGTCGGAAGGTCCGCGTGCTCACATGATCTTTCCTTTACCACGGCCCGAAGAACTCTAAACGTCTCTTCTATCTCCCTATCGGGAAATCTTCACCCACAGTAAACTCTCACTGGATCCCCTCTTTACACTTCAGATATCGGACTTCGCAACTTCACGAATCTAGTGGTCAAGTGTTGGTCTCTCGAATCCCCAAAACCCAAAACAGTTAACGCTGACCTTTCCTTTTTCCTTTCAGGATTTTCCCTATCATGATTTCGACGATCGCAATGTCTAGAAACTTGTCTCCCCGACTCCCCGAATCCCGATTTGCCAAAACTCCGATTCTCTCGCGAGCTTTGACTTTTCAACGCCACTCACTTTTGTCGGGACTTCGGACTTCACAATTTCATGAATCCTGATGCAATGAGTTCGGGACTTTACTCCATGAAACTCTGAAATAGTGTTCCACCTGTCCACCTACTGACTCCCCTGTGGCCCCACACAATCCCCTTAGCTTTTGGGATTTCGCGTTTCTTGATTTCGTGATTCCCGTTGCAACGTTTACGGGACTTCAACCTACAAATCCCCGATATGGAAATCCACGTGTAAATCCGACGACCCTTGTGGCTCGGATCTACGGTCCTACTCCTCCTGATCTTAGAACCTTTTGGGAATACTCACTGTATCTCCCCTGCCCCTTCCTGAGATCTAACGGCCCACGGGACTTCGCGGTTTCTCCTCAGAGAATTCCGACCGTCCGTTCCTCCTTGGCGGTTTCTGTGAATAACTAAGTTTTCATCCACAAACTTGTGCACCTGCACGCAAAATTGAAACGCCTGCTAAACACTCCACGGCACAAAATTCTTGTGCTTTTCTTTGGCGGTTACTCGAAGGTCCTATATGTCCTGAGCTTTCTCTCAGCGTCGAGTCTTAAAGAAGAATCTTGCGTGCACTCCTTGTGACAACCTTCAAACACTTCCAAGTGTTGAATCCTTTCGACCCTGCGCACACCTACAACAACAGTCTCTCAATGTTTCACTCAGGTTCACACCCCTGAGACTTCGCTCATCCTGCGCACTCCTTGCACGGCTCCTGTGCCTGTCTGCACTTCGGTGGAACGAGAACAAAAGCCAAACTACCTGAGTCCTTTGTCGATGCACTCCTTGCGGACACTTCAACTGCACTCCTTGCAGGAACTCTTGCTCAGATAGAGAAACAATTGAAATTCATTCCTACTTCCTTTCAGACTTCAAACTCAAAACATGAAATCATATACACAGCATATAAAACAAATGTATAACAGGAAGCAAACATTCATGAGCATATCATTCAACATCAATACACAGAGAACAAACATGAAACCATGAATTTGAATCAACTCTTTCTATTAATCCAAATATCGGTACATGGGTGTTCTTACACAGCTCTCTGCATGCTCTTGCTCTTCCCAACAATGCTACTTCTCCTCAACGCTCTCCTCAATTAATTTTTACAATATGAAATGAGGGTGTCTATATCCCGTTTCCCTCTTGCGCTCTAAAACTATCTAATCTACACATTCAATTCTACCTACTTGCATTAACTACCATAAATGCCTTCTACCTACTAAGGACGAGAACAAATCGCTCAAGGTCCGTTTACATTTTACAAGTGCGCTTCTTCTTAATGGCTTCATTTAAGATTGCGCAATAACTTCAAGGTGATTTCAAAATTTGTGATGGGCTTGTCCAGCTGTCCGGTGTCTCTGCGCTGGCTCGCTTGATGTTGGCGATGCTCCTGCATCATACTCCCTCGTTTGAAAATTTTCATGAGCTCCTATCCATGAGCTCACACACTGTCTGTCCATGCTTTTGGATCTCTGCTTCGTTCTCCTAGCTGGCATCTTCAACTGGATGGTTCTTCCACTTGACCAGATACTCAAAATATTCCTTTCGCCTGGTCTTCTTGCTCACTCTTTTATCCAGTATGCACTCCATTTGTGGCTTATCTACAAATGGCATCTGCTTTCTCCATTGGATCACTGGCTGCTCATTTCCAGTCCTTGTTTCCTCAGCTTTATATGGGTACAAATCTGAGATATTGAATATCAGAGAAATTCCGATCCCATCGGGTAACTCAATCTCGTAAGCATTTGTCCCAAATTTCTTCAAGACCCTACATGGCCCGATTTTCTTCATCTTCAATTTATTATATGTTCCTCTCGGGAACCTTTCTTTTCTCAAATGTGCCAAAACCAAGTCACCAACCTCAAACTGAAGTTGTCTTCTATGTTGATCTGCTCTGCGCTTATACTCGTGACTTGAATTCTGCAATCGCTCCTTCACCTGGCTGTGAAGTTCCTTCATCGCCTCTACGAAATCTTCTGCACTAGCGCTCCTAGTTGCAATATGCTCTGAATCCCTTAATTCATAAATTCCCCTCGGCTGTATGCCATAGACAACCTGAAATGGACTCTGCCCTATGCTCCTGTTAACTGAGTCATTATAAGCAAACTCTTCCTGTGGTAGTATGTTGTCCCACTGGCTGTGGTGTTCTGTCACCAAGATTCTCAGCAAGTCTCCTAGACTTCTGTTTACCACTTCTGTCTGTCCATCCGTCTGAGGATGATAAGCTGAACTAAACGACAAGTTAGTTCCCAACTTCTTCCATAAGTTCCTCCAAAAGTGCCCTATGAACTTTGTATCTCGGTCCGAAACTGTACTCCTCGGTAAGCCATGAAGTCAAATGACTTCTTTGAAAAACAGGTTCGCAATGTGAGTTGCGTCACTGGTCTTGGAAAATCTATCCACCACCAAAAAGATTGAATCATAACCTCTTTGTGTTCTTGGCAACCCTAATACAAAATCCATGTTAATTGCATCCCACGACCTCTCTGGTATGGGCAATGGTTGATAAAATCCCGTATTATTCTTCCTTCCCTTCGAATGTTGGAAAATTCTGCATCTGTCTATGAATCTCTTGACGTCTTCTCACATTCCCGGCCAAAAATATGACTCATTCAACTTTGCGCACGTCTTGTCGTGACCAAAGTTCCCTGCCAATCCTCCACAATGTTTCTCTTTCAGCAAATTCTCCCTCATGGAGCATTTCGGAATACACAGTTGATTACTCTTAAATAGTAATCCTTCCTGGATCATGTATTCTACCCACTGGCTTCTATCCCTGAGAACTGAATTCTCAACGGCTTCATACACCTCCTTAAAATCCTGATCTTCTGCATACATGTTCCTGAGATCATCAAAACCCAACGTTTTGACTCTGAACTCCTGCAACAGAAAACACTTCCTACTCAAAGCATCAGCCACTCTGTTAGCAGTACCCGAAATATGTTTAATCACAAAAGTGAAATTCTGCATATACTCAACCCATTTGACATGTCTCTGATTCAACTTTTCATGTTGAGTCACAGACTGTAGTGCATGATTATCACTGTATAAGATAAACTCTTTCGGGATCAAGTAATGCCTCCATTTCTTCAATGCCTGAATGATAGCATAAAACTCCTTGTCATAAGTGCAGTACTTCACCTTCGCTTCATTCAGCTTCTCGCTGAAGTATGCTATCGGCCTGTCTTCCTGACTCAAGACTGCCTCGATTGCAAATCCACTTGCATCACATTTCACTTGAAATGTCTTCTGGAAATCTGACAACACCAGAACTGGTTGTTCCGTAATCTTCCTCTTCAACAGATTAAAACTCTTCTCAGCCTCTTCTGTCCAGTGAAAAGATTTGTGTCTTTTTTTCACTGTATCCATCATCGTTGCACTAATTCCACTGAAATTCCTGATGAAATTCCGGTAGAAACTAGCCAATCCGTGAAAAATTCTCACCTCAAATATATTCTTCGGTGATGGCCAATTCTTGATTACCTCCACCTTATCTGGATCCATCCTCAACTCATCTGCAGAAATAACAAATCCCAAGTAAATGAGCTTTGTATTCATGAATGAGGATTTCTTCATGTTTATCAACAACTTCTCCTGCTGTAACCTCTGGATCACTGTAGCCAAATGATTCAGATGCTCTGCCACTGTTTTACTGAAAACCAGTATGTCATCTAAATACACAATGACAAATTTTCCGATGAACTCCCTTAGGACTTCGTTCATCAACCTCATGAAGGTACTTGGCGCATTTGTTAAGCCAAACAGCATAACAATCCATTCATACAACCCTTCGTTGGTTTTGAATGCTGTCTTCCATTCATCACCTTCTCTCATGTGGATTTGGTGATAACCGCTTTTCAAATCAATCTTTGAAAAATATTTTTCTCCACTCAAGAAATCCATCAGATCATCCATCCTTGGAAATGGAAATCTATACCTGATGGTTATCTTATTAATCTCCCTCGAGTCAGTACACATCCTCCAGCCTCTGTCATTCTTCGGACTGAGTACTATTGGAACAACACATGGACTCAAGCTTTCCCTGACCAAACCTTTGTCCAATAAATCTTGGACTTGCCTTTTAACCTCTTCATTCTCTTGCGGTGTCAATCTGTATGTGGCTTTGTTTGGAAAACTGGCTCCTGGTATGAGATCAATGTGATGACTCACACTTCTGATCGATGGCAACGAACGAGGTAATTCGTCCACTACTATGTCAGTGAATTCTTCCAGAAGTTCCTGAATTTCTTCTGGTAAATCATCCACCCTTGTGTTGGTTAAAACAATCTTCGGTTTCCTGACCACAATGAACTGTGGATCCTCCTTCTTCTTAACCTCTGTAAGAAGTTCCTTCCCACTCATGAGAAGTACAGTGTTGCTTACTTCCGGTTTCACCTCCTTATCCTTGATTGGAAGCAACATGTGAGTCCTCCCATTCTTCTCTAGGGTGTATGTGTTCATTCTCCCATCATGAATCATATTTCTGTCATATTGCCATGGTCTACCCAGCAATAGATGACAAACATCCATGGGAATGACATCACATAATATCTTATCATTATATCCTCCTATCTTAAATTCAACTAAACATTGTTTAGTGATAGTTACCTGGTGTCCTTTCTGTAGCCACGAAACTCTGTATGGGCTTGGATGATCAGTCGTCTCCAGCCCCAACTTTTCTACCATCTCCGTAGAAACGAGATTATCCGTGCTACCACTATCCACAATGACCTTGCATACCCTGTCCTTGGTCTTGCAAGTAGTCCTGAAAAGTCTGGTCCTTTGGAATGAACTCTCCACCTCCTTCTCTGGTGTCAAAGGAACTTTTCGCATCATCAACGATCTTCCGCCTTCAGCGTCTTCTGCCTCAACATCCCACCTATGTGCCTCGGCGATGTGAGCTTCACCACTTTCCTTCTTTTTATTTGGACACTCGTAAGACTTGTGCCCATTCTTTCCACATGTGAAGCATGTTATTACTCCACCTCTTCCTCTTCCTCTACCTCTAGTACGAGGAAAAGTGTTATTGTCATCATAATCCCTTCTCTGCTCAGTATGCTGCCCTCTCTATGAGGTTCCACCTCTTTCAGTTCAAGTCTGAGGTTTCTTCTAGTCCTCCTTGGGCTTCTGATATTTGTCCTGGGAAACTGATTTGCCTCTGGGATGACTTCTGCCTCGACCTCTTTGACTCTGCTTTCGGCTCAGCTTCTCTTCCGCTTTCAGAGCCATCTGATAAGAATCTTCCACCGTTCGGATGGTTACCATGCTCATCTCATCCTGGATATCATATCTCAGGCCATTCATGTATCTGGAAAATTTTTCATCATCGCTCTCCCGATGACCTGCTCTGATGTTCAGCTTGTAGAATTCTTCAGTGTATTCTTTCACTGTCATCAGCTTCTGTCTCAGGTTCTGCATCCTCCTGAACAGAGTAATTTGATAATCTCTGGGGATGAATTTCGCCTTCATCTTCGCGATCATTCTGTCCCAGCTCTTGATTTTCTTCTTGCCCTTGCAGCGTCTGTCAACTTGTAGTTCATCACACCACAATGTTGCATGTCCTTTCAATCTCGTGACAACATGCTTGAATTTCTTGTCCTCTTCGACATCTTCATAGTCAAAGTATGTGTCTAGAGCTCTAATCCAGTCTAGAAGCTCCTCTGCATCCAGGTTTCCCTCATAAACTGGAATGTCCATCTTCGCTCTTGCACCCATTCTTGCAATAGCTCTGATCAAACGTTCGTTTGATGCATCTTCAGCTGCAACTTCTTCTTCATGTTCAGCCTCAATCTCACTTTCAGAATCACTAAGATCCCCCGCACTGACTGTGCGTCTTTGTGTTGTCTCCATGTCTTCGAGTCTAGCTCGTAGATCATGCATCTCTCTCTCCATGGTTGGATCTGTCATCTTCCTGCCTCTCCTTCTCGACATTTCCCTCTCCTCTGGTGGATTAGGTGTTTGCATGTCCCTTCTCCTTGGTGGCATGGTGAAATCTATTTCTCTGCTATAGAAAGAAAAGAACCTTTCTGTGCTCTGATACCAAACTGATGCACATGGCCGCAACCTCTCAATCCGCAGGTCGGAAGGTCCACGTGCTCATAGGATCTTTCCTTTACCATGGCCCAAAGAACTCTAAACGACTCTTCTATTTCCCTATCGGGAAATCTGCACCCACAATAAACTCTCACTGAATCCCCTCTTTACACTTGGGAGATCGGACTTCGCAACTTCGTGAATCTAGTGATCAAGTGTTGGTCTCTCGAATCCCCGAAACCCGAAACAGTTAACGCTGACCTTTCCTTTTTCCTTTTGGGATTTTCCCTATCGCGATTTTGACGATCGCGATGTCAAGAAAATTCTCCCTGACTCCCCGAATCCTAATTTGCCAAAACTCTGATTATCTCACGAGCTTTGAATTTTCAACGCCACTCACTTCTGTCGGGACTTCGAACTTCGCAATATCACGAATCCTGATGCAATGAGTTCGGGACTTTACTCCATGAAACTCTGAAATAGCGTGCCACCTGTCCACCTGCTGACTCCCCTATGGCCCCGCACAATCCCCTTAGCTTTCGATATTTCGCGTTTCGTTATTTCACGATTCCCATTGCAACGTTTACGGGACTTCAACCTACGAATCCCCGATATGGAAATCCACGTGTAAATCTGACGACCCTTTTGGCTCGGATCTATGGTCCTACTCCTCCTGAGCTTAGAACCTTTTGGGAATACTCACTGTATCTCCCCTGCCCCTTCCTGATATCTAATGGCCCACGGGACTTCGCGGTTTCTCCTCAGAGAATTTCGACTGTTCGTTCCTCCTTGGCAATTTCTGTGAATAACTAATTGTTCATCCACAAACTTGTCCACCTGCACGCAAACTTGCAACGCCTACTAAACACTCCACGTCACAAACTTCCTGTGATTTTCTTTGGCGGTTACTCAAAGGTCCTATACCTCATGAGCTTTCTCTCAGCGTCGAGTCTTAAAGAAGAATCTTGTGCGCACTCCTTGCGGAAACCTTCAAACACTTCCAAGTGTTGAATCCTTTCGACCCTGTGCACACCTGCAGCAACAATCTCTCAATGTTTCACTCAGGTTCGCACCCGTGAGACTTCGCTCAGCCTGCGCACTCCTTGCATGACTCCTGTGCATGTCTGCACTTTGGCGGAATGAGAACAAAAGCTAAACTACCTGATTCCTTTGTCGACGCACTCCTTGCGGACACTTCAACTGCACTCCTTGCAGGAACTCTTGCTCAGATAGAGAAACAATTGAAACTCATTCCTACTTCCTTTCAGACTTCAATCTCAAAACATGAAATCATATACACAACATATAAAACAAATGTATAACAGGAAGCAAACATTCATGAGCATATCATTCAACATCAATACACAGAGAACAAACACAAAACCATGAATTTGAATCAACTCTTTCTATTAATCCAAATATTGGTACATGGGTGTTCTTACATAGCTCTCTGCATGCTCTTGCTCTTCCCAACAATGCTGCTTCTCGTCAACGCTCTCCTCAATTAATTTTTACAATATGAAATGAGGGTGTCTATATCCCGTTTCCCTCTTGCGCTCTGAAACTGTCTAATCTACACATTCAATTCTACCTACTTCCATTAACTACCATAAATGCCTTCTAACTACTAAGGACGAGAGAAAATCGCTCAAGGTATGTTTACATTTTACAAGTGCGCTTCTTCTTAATGGCTTCATTTAAGATTGCGCAATAACTTCAAGGTGATTTCAAAATTTGTGTTGGGCTTGTCCAGCTGTCCGGTGTCTCCGCGCTGGCTCGCTTGATGTTGGCGATGCTCTTGCATCACAATATTTTCAGAATCAGATTTTGAATCAGGGTTTGGCTCCTTGTCTTTGATCTCGGCCACCAATTACTGTTTTGAGCGACATTCATCAGTGTTGTGCCAGGGGATTTTGTGAAATCACACCATTTTTCGGTGTCCTTCTTTGTCTTCCCATGACCCTTATTTTCCTGTTTCTTGGACTGGTTTTCGAGACTCCATGTCCCCATGATAAAAACTTATTTAGCCATTTGATTAAGAATAATATAGCCTAGCCATTGCTACACTATTTCTCCTTTTTCTTGAGTTAGTTTGAAACATAAATTGAAGAAAGAAGACGTCCTAGGCCTAATTGACTTTACACCTAGGGTTTGACTCTTAGGGTTTGAAGAGCCTTGGCTCTACAACACTTTTCAGCCCTAGATTTATGTTTTAAAGCTAGCCATTTTTGCGAAAGAGTCTTAAGGAAAGAGGGAGGAGCATGAGGCCTAGCTTAAGCTACACCGGAATGAGTTTCCTCCCCTTAGGGTTTTGACTTAGTGGCCCTGCCATCGCAACACCATTAAGCCTAACTCTCCCGTCCTTAGGTTTAGATCTTCCCAAGCCTTTAGTCTCACTCTTTGACTCCATTTACCCTAAGGCACTAGTCAAATAATGCAACGTTGAGAGTTTTGTATCAAAACAACCTTTCTATCTTCCAAAACTTAAAACCCTAATAACCCTAGCGACCTACTAACCCTAACTAGCTAGTGACGTCATACCTATTTTGATCTCTTGTTTGGTATAAAACGTTGTGGCTTTGTCATCTAACAATTGACATTGATGTGTAGATTATTTTCATTGGCTTAATTTGCAAAACGTCCACTTCCTTTCCTTTCAAAACTAACCTAGAACTAGGGCTAACGTCACCCTTAGTGGGCTTGACGCAACAACAATATATATGTGAGCATATTTGTGATATTTAATGCATAGTGATAGTTCAAGGATTAATTTTGTACATTGAATGCTCTATCATTTGTATTTATTGAAGAAGTAATATTACAATCCATAGCTTTAATTGCAATCATTGACTTCGTCAATAATTACATTCATTTATGCTCATGTGTATTTAATATTGATAGTCATTGATATTTGAAGTACTAACCACTGTTGCACATTTTAGTTTATCATTGCCTTGTCTCGCAAACAGGTGCCCTTTCGGTGGAATTTCTTCTCTTTGACTATCCATTTGGAAGTAATCTGTGAAGGGAAAGCTTAACCTTTGAGCCTTAAACCCCTGATCCTTTTCCTTCAATACCCCAGATTACTAGGGACGTCTCCCTTAGGATTAGCCACCCTGAATAGAAAGAGCTCCCCATCGAGGTGACAGTGGGTGGGGAAGCTCCTGTTTACGCCAGTTTGACTCTTGCCTTCAAGCTATTAAACCTATCCTGAGCGATAACATTTTGGCGTCGTTGCTGGGGAACACTGAGTCAACCTTCCTCAACGACAAACCTTTGGTAAGCCTTGCCTCAGAGGTCCTTTCTTACAAGCTTACCTGGCGACTCCACTACTTTCTTTTCCCCCTATTCTTTGGTAGTTTCAGGGAAAATATATGGCGACTCCAAAAACCAAAAGGAGGTTCAATAACCCTCCTCTAGCTTTCAGAAGGAAGCCTCCTTCTAATTCACCTGTTTTCAAGTCACTTTTTGGAAAGAGACTTCCTTTAAACATGACTACCCGTAGAAGAAAATTGTACTCAAATCTCGCTACTATAAAAACCACCACTATAATAAACCCTGTACCTCCTGTCAATCTAGATCCTCATAAATGGTCTCACCCAGAGAGTTATAACTGCTTTGATTTCGGCAACATCCAAGGTGGAGAACATGACTTGCCTGCAGATGCAAACTCCTGGCTACCTTTCTTTTCAGGAAAGGGTACCTCCAGAAATTCACATTGGACCCAGTTTTGCGACAGTTTTGAATTTCATCTAGATGGTCAGGATCATCTTGATGTTTTTATGAAACTCTTTGCGAGCTCTCTTACAGGAGATGCTATGCTTTGGATTGATAAATGTCCCAAGGGAAGCGTAAAGAACATTGAAGAACTGCAGAAAGCCTTCAAAGCAAGGTGGTGTGATAAAGAAAATTCGCAAGATCTTTTTCTTCAGTACTCCAACATGTGCAAAGGATCTTGCGAAAGTATAAGAGAGTTCACCGACATGTTTAATCTTGTCCTCAAAAAGATCCGATCAAAGGTTGGTTCAGAACAAGCTATCATCGATTGGTACCTTTTTTCTTTGGAAGGAACTTTACAATTCGAAGTTAAGCACCGATCACCAACAACCTTGGAGGATGCACAAGATATGGCCTTTCAGATTGAGAGAAATTTTGATTTTGATGACTTTATTGAACAAAGAAACATGAATTGTGAACCATGGGATCCAGGCAATGAGCCTATGCCAGAGCCTGAGCTTCCAAGTGTCCTCCATATTGAACCAGCTCCTGCTAAAAGGAAATGGATCCTTTCTCCTGAAAGTGATGTATCTTCCCAAGAACCTCCGTTGAAGAAGACTCATCCAAAAGACGAAGATAGGGAGACATCACACAAAAGCTTGGAGCCAAGTCCCATTCAAGATTTCTCCCTTTTTATTCATCAAGTGGGAGACCCAATTCCTAAAAATTGTGAGTTCAAACCTTTTTACGTCTCCCTCCGAGTCAATGATTTTCTCCTCCACAATTGTCTACTACACTCCGAAGCCAAGGCCAATATAATGAAAGAAGAGGTTATGCGACAATTGGGTCTAAAAGTTTCACGAGCTAACACCAGAAATGATTTTGTGAAGGGAGCCATTGACAACCTTGAGATAGCCTTCGAATATTGCCCTAGTGCTCCTTTCTCAATAAATGTGATTGTTGTGGATGATATTAATCATTTTGGGATTATTATTTGCAATATCCTTATTGAACACTTGAGTGGAAGCATTCACATGGAGCAGTCTAAGGCCATCATCCCTCATCTGGAAGGAGGATATTATACCATCTACAGTGAACCCTTTGTTGGTTCACCAGTTGAAGATCCCAATGAGATAGATGATCAACTCTTGTGTATCTACAGCGGTCTGAATGATTGGTTTATTCAAGAAGGAAAACTGGATATGGACATGGTAGAGGAAACAAAAGGAATCTGGACATTGGAATTTGATGGCTCGCACTCAAATGTGGGATCAGGCGCTGGAATAGTCTTAACAGCTCCATCAGGTGAGATTTTCTATCATTCTTATAGATTGGAATTCCATTGCACTAACAATGTAGCTGAATACGAAGCTTTGATCCTTGGTCTCAATCTGGCTATCGACAAAGGAGCCACGATCCTGGAAGTAAAGGGTGATTCGAACCTCGTCGTTTCACAAGTCCTAATGAGGTTTGCAACTAAGAATGAGAAGTTAAAGAAGTATCGATATGTGGCTCAAACTCTTTCAAAAACCTTCAAAAGGATATCAATTGAAGTTGTTCCTCGAGAAGAAAACCATGTGGCAGATGCCCTGGTCGTCTCAGCATCCACTTTGCAACCATGCGAAGGACCTCTTCATGATCAATACAAAATGGAAGTTCTTTTTAGACCTTATATTCCCAACAATCTAGAGAAATGGCAGGTTTTCGAAGATGATGATCAAATTATCAGATTCATGGAGAATAACAAAGAATTCATAGATACACAGATTAATTTCCTGGCTGATTCTATGGACTTGGAAATCATCAATTTGCAAAACAATACTTTTCCAAAAGGTTGTATTCCTCTGGAGACTCTTTTTGATAGACACGATGTCTTCAAAGGGAAAAGAACCAACAAACAAGTTGAAGAAGCCCTGGAGTTCAACATTGGTACTGAGATGGATCCAAGAACAGTCAAGATAGGAAAGGGGACTACCGAAAAAGAAAGGAAGGAAATACTGGAGCTCATCAGGGAATTCAGAGATACCTTTGCTTGGAACTATGATGAATTGAAGGCCTATAGAGGAGACGCCATCCAGCATGCTATACCCTTGGTAGAGGGATCCAAACCTTTTCGACAGAAGTTAAGACACATTAACCCGAATTGATCTGGGCAGATACAAAAAGAACTCCAAAAGATGGTTGACGCCAGTATCATAGCCCCGATCAGGTATTCTTCTTGGATGTCAAATCTAGTGGTTGTTCGAAAGAAAAATGGTGACATCTGCCTATGTGTTGATTTCCGTAACCTCAACCAGATGTTGTTAAAAGATAATTATCCTCTCCCAAAGATGGAACATCTACTTCAACGAGTCACAGGAGCAGGAATGATGTCGATGCTGGATGGATTCTCAGGATACAACCAAGTTTTACTCAAAAGGGAGGATCAACTCAAGACTGCATTTACTACGCCCTGGGGGACTTTTATGTACTTGAGAATGCCATTTTGTCTTATGAATGCAGGTGCCACCTTTCAAAGGGCAATGGACTTTGCTTTTAGAGACCTCATACAAAAAATCATAGAAATTTATCAAGATGAACTCACAGTTGTGTCTAAAGAAAGGAAAGACCATCTCTCTCATCTCAGGATTGTTTTTGAACGATGTAGAAAGTATGGCATCTCGCTAAACCCGAAGAAGTATGTTTTTGGGATTGACGAAGGAAAACTATTGGGACATGTGGCCTCACCAGGAGGAGTTTCCATTGACCCTGAAAGAGTTCAATCCATAAAATATGTTTGTCCTCCAGTCAACAAAAAGGCCCTGCAATATTTTCTTGGAAAAATCAACTTCATCCGCAGATTCGTGCCTAACTTTGCTGAAAGGATAAAACCTTTAAGTTTTCTACTGAAGAAGGATGTTGCTTTCAGATGGGGAAATGAAGCTGATAGATCTTTTGAAGATATCAAAAAATCCATTTCTCAAGCCCCGATTTTGATCAGTCCCGATTTTTCACGAGATTTCATCATCTTCTCATTTTCATCCCATGACACCATTGCAGGGGTATTGATGCAGAAGGATGCTGATGACTTTGAGCATCTCGTGGCCTTTATGAGAAAAGTCCTGAGAGATTCATAATTGAACTACACCATCACAAAAAAACAGGCTTACGCTTTAGTTAAGTCCCTCCAACACTTCAGAAATTATGTCGGTTATAACAAAATCAAGGCTTATGTCACGTATCCAGCCGTAAAGGATGTTTTGTCACAACAATATTGCATGGGCACCCGAGGGAAGTGGGTTTCAAAAATCCAAGAGTATGACTTAGAGATAAAACCCACCAAGATAATAAAGGGACAAGGTTTGGCCCAAATGTTGTCTGAAAGCAATCAAGAAGCCATACAGATTGGTGAGACTGAACAGGTGAATGTACTAGTCAGTGAACTAGAAAATGATGAGTGGTATTCTGACATACTCTATTATTTGAAGAATTTGTCTTGTCCCGATCACCTGGTAGATCACAAGAGAAGAGCTTTGAGGTTGAAAGCCATGAAATATTGGCTAACAGAAAACGGGCTTGGATGGAAGAATCCCGATGGCATTATAATTCGATGCGTGAACAAATATGAATCAAAGAAGATCTTGAAGGAACTACACTCTGGGTACTGAGGTGGACATTTTTCTGCGCGCACCACTTCCCACAAAATTTTGAGGGCTGGTTATTATTGGCCAAACCTTTTCTCAGATGCTTATCAACATGTTCGGTCTTTCCAACCTTGCCAATACTTCACCGGAAAACCAAAGCTCCCAGCCCAGCCTTTGAAGCCAGTAGTAGTGGAAGCACCTTTTCAGCAGTGGGGCCTGGATTTTATTGGCGAGTTCAAGGACAATTCGAGCAATGGATATCGATGGATCTTGACGGCCACATATTATTTCACCATATGGGTAGAATCAATCCCTACAAAGAAAGCCACTGAAGAAGTTGTCATGAACTTTTTAGAAGATAGGATCATAACAAGGTTTGGGATACCTTCCAAAATCACTACGGATAATGCCAAGGATTTCAGTTCCTATGCCCTGGTAGAATTTTGTTTCAAATATGGAATTACCCTATCTCATTCCTCGAACTATTACCCACAAGGAATTGGACTAGCAGAATCAACCAACAAGAATCTCATGAATATTCTAAAGAAGGTTTTCGAAGAAAAAAAGAAGTCATGGGATAGAAAACTGAAGTATGCAGTATGAGAAGATCGAATAACAACAAATATGTCCACAGGGAAAAATTCTTTTGAGATGGTATATGGACTTGAAGCAAGACTCCCTGTGAATCTCCAAATTCCCATCCTCCGATTTGTACAACAGTACGACACAGATGCAGAAGCGATCCAAGGAAGAATAAACCAGCTGATAGAATTAGACGAGACTCGGAGAAATGCTTTGGGTCAAATGACAAAAAACCAAGAGAAAGTAAATAACACTTTTGACCACAAAGCCAAAGACAAAAGTTTCGCTGAAGGAGATCTTATACTCTTATGGGATAAAAGAAAAGAGAAGTCGGGCATGCACAAGAAATTTGACAGCTTATGGAGAGGCCCTTACAAGATCAAAAGTTGTGCGGGTACAAATTACTTCAACCTAGAAACAATGGAAGGGGAGATTATGAAATTACCAGTGAACGCTTTACATATCAAGCGTTACTACCCTCCAGACACGTGACTATACAAGGAAGTATGAGTAGGTAGGCACTTCTGTGTATTATACCGTATGCATTTATTGTTTGTTTCCTTTATATATGCTTTTTGATTGTTTTATCTCATATATGCACATGCTATATTTTGCGGGGTGGCAATACCACCCCACCTTTTGTCGCTGATGCTTTCTTGTCAAGTGTGAGCAGGTCACAGGTTTATGCCGGAGATTGCTGAGGTTCTCATGCGCTCTACAGTTATCACATGTCCCCGAGTTGGAGCCAGATGTTAACCCCGATATATAGGGATAACTAGGAGATCATGTCTCGAGGTCCACAGGTCCTAGACATGGAGTACCGAGAGTAGGATTGACCTGAGCATGGCCCTGGAGGACCCATCTTTCTTCTTCTTCGCCAGATGTGTCCTGTCAGCAGTAGCAGCCTCCATCACCATCGGCTTGGACTTGCATCAGAGAGGACTCTTGCTTCATGAGGTAATTGGTCTGAGGTATCATGGTATGTGTCATATTTGATCATTATAACCCTCTTATATATGCATTAGGTTCCTTTCATTTCTGATGAATGCTTGGATCTTACACTAATCCACTTGACCATTGTTGGGGTGATTGATGGGGTGACTTAGCAAGTTGATATTCATGGGTTGTGGTTAGCCACCGAGGGGGATTTGCAGAGCCATCGTCCGCTCCCACCATTTTTATCACTTTACATCTTACATCCTGCACATCTATCCCATTCCCCTAGTCCGGCCATTAGGATGACCTCTGAGGGTTACACTTTGTCTTGTGGGAAGAAGGGGCTAAAGGCCCAGGGGGTAAAAGCAGCTGGTAAAAGATAAAAGCCATAGGAAATAAAACCTAGAGATGCTTCACCCATGGGATCCCCGAGAAGGCAATAAAAAGCCTCTCGATAAGAAACTGAAGGGACCCTAAGAAAAATGATAAAAAAAAAGACCTAACCAAGAGGATGGGAGGTCTCATCACGAGCCGACCCATTATGTTCATAGGTATTCAACAGTATGACATTGCCATCATCTAGTCACCACACCAGGGCAGTGACCTTTGGTTGCATGGCCAAGGGAAAGGGGGTCTCATCACGAGCCATCCTTATCATCTCTGCGAAGATACCAGTGGGTAACACTGTCAACTCTTGTCACCAAGCCAAGGCAGTGTCCTTTGGTCGGACCTTGAAGTAAAAAAGAAATAAAAGAAATAAAAGAAAAATAAAGGCAATAAAGGGCTTCGAAAAAATGCATCCATGACGAGTACAACTCGCCTCCTACAAAGGCACCCACAAACAACACCTGCCCTTGGTCTTACTGTGACTGGACATCCCTAAAACCATATCACTCATAAAACATGGCTTGAGTAATCTTCTGAGGAAACTTTCCTTCTCTTGTGGGTGTTAACCAAATAGGTTGTTCTGTCGGTTTCCTTAGCTTTGTATAGTAGATCTGTGTAATACCTTTGAGCTCTTAGATGATATGTTAGGGATTTCATGCATTTATTTGATAACTTTAATGATGAAATATGATTTGCATTGCTATGATCTCGAGGATTGATGAGCCCATGGAGGGCGTAGTCTTTGATGTGCAGGACCATACCCGGCGGACAGGTACCAGAGGACCGATACACATGGGGAGATGATTAGCTCGGACCTCCATGGGGCTAAAGATCCCATCAGGTGGTTGCTGGGATGGTAGAGGCAGGACATGTCAGGCTGGTAAATTGAAGATTTGAATGACCTGAAACACTAAATTGTCAAACCAGGGTTGGTAAACTTTGAGCTGCTACACTATATGTGCGGGTAAGGCTCTAATCGCTATCTGAATGCTATCCTTAGCAGAACACACAAACTTATTCTGAGAACTTGAATCCTAATGATTATCCTGAAGCTTAGCATTTCCTATTTAAGTCATTAACAAAAAGCAGTCCTATGTTTAAATGCTGGTACTTCTATTTCCATGCAGAAGTATGATTTCAGAATATTATTCCACCACCACTTTTAATCATCTATCATCACCATTTCGATTCAAGCCATGACAAAAAGAGTATTTTCGGAAATGCATTTAATCTGGTCATCAAAATCAATCAAAATCTATCTACAGGAAAACAGAGTACTACCCTACCTACTGGTACCAGAATCTTCCTTTGATTTAACTGTAATCTAACTGTTCTAATTAAGTAGGGTAACTAACTATCTAACAAAGCAAAGTTCACTCAAACTCTAAGTTATGTTCGAATTGAAAACTAGAAACTAATCAAATCTTAATTCATGTTCTAAACCCTACAGGCATCAATCATGCATTCAATATTCATCAACATAAAAGATATCAGTATGCTGGAATGATTCAGTTGAAGAATAAATAAACACGATTTTGAACGAGTTAATTCTGGAACTATAACCTATCATGTAAGCAAACATGAACACACTGAAATAACTAAATCTATGACAAGGTAAAGCAACGACTTGCACCTGTTTGGCGGGCCCAACCAAACGACACAAACGCTGTAAGTAATAACCAGAAATGACTATATCATTCTACGTAATCACTGTGTAAACTTCACGCTTCATTACTCGGGAAAGAAATACTCAAATCGTATATCAGTCGAATAGCATAACGCAACAACAGTTTTGTATTCAGAAACATAGGTTCACGACATAACATAATCCAAATGTTCTCAGGAGTGATCTCCTATTTATAACAGTCTAAAGCAAAATACATAAAACAAACAGATCCCCGATCCGAAAATAGCTTGGAATCAAGTTTTAAAATGGACTTCACATCTTCGTGACACGTAGTGTCACGAAGTGTGAACGATGAAGAATAAACGACGCAGTTTTATCATTATGCCTTCAATCATCCTGTGAGCACTAACTCCAGCTGTCATGCGAATCTCTCTTTCTCCCATTCGAACTATAACGCACAGATCTTTGAGCGGATCCATTGGTATCTCCACGGGTACGAGTTGGTACCTGGTACTGGCAATCCTAATCCAAAAATAGAAGTGGTACCTAACCCAAGTGACATTAGTTTTAATATCAATTTAAAGCATCAAAATGCATAAGAATAGCTTGAAACATAAAGATACCTTAAGTAGCCTGATGGAATGGTAGGGAGATGTCAATTATGTCAAAACAAGGCCAAAAGGGTGGTACTGGGTATATA
>ML810075.1:70554-84200 GCA_009831015.1 Picea engelmannii
CTGCACATTTTAGTTTATCATTGCCTTGTCTCGCAAACAGGTGCCCTTTCAGTGGAATTTCTTCTCTTTGACTATCCATTTGGCAGTAATCTGTGAAGGGAAAGCTTAACCTTTGAGCCTTAAACCCCTGATCCTTTTCCTTCAATACCCTAGAATACTAGGGACATCTCCCTTGGGATTAGGCACCCTGAATAGAAAGAGCTCCCCATTGAGGTGACAGTGGGTGGGGAAGCTCCTGTTACGCTAGTTTGACTCTTTCCTTCAAGATATTAAACCTATCCTACAAACTGAGCGATAACAAGTAGCACCGAGTGATGAGATGTCCAGAAAATCCATTTCAGTCTGAATGTATCTGTGTAGAGCCCCACGGTATTTCAGAACCAAATGTCGCTCAGAGTCTTTGATACCCATCTTGGTGCACAAGGTATGGAAGGTATTGGTGAACTCCAGAACTTCTTGGCCCCTCTCTTTCCATAGTGTGGTCCATCTCATATATAGGTCCTCAAAGTTGCCAACAGGGTAATATTGTTCCTTTACCGCATCCACAAAAAAATCCCAAGTGGGATTGGCCCCATATATTCCAGAATCCTCTATGGAACTTTGCTCCCAGTAAGTTTCCCACCATTGTTTGACATGAGGGAGAGCTTTAATGAGTGTGAAGGTGATCTTTTCTTTGTCGGAAAAATTGTGAACAAAGAAATAACCTTCTAGCAGAGTTAACCATTTTTCTAGGGCTTCTACATCTATCTGTCCTTCAAATACAGGAATATCAAAATTAACTTGTACCTTGAAAGACGAAGTGCCTCCAAAGTGGCCTCTTGATGAATATGCGCTTGATGGTATCGACAAAAGTTTAAGGTTGTGGGAAAAATTCTCCATCATTTTGTCCCTTTGTTGCGTGAGAGCTTGCTCAAGCAACAGATTGATAGGATCATCTGCTCCATCCTTTTTATTTTCTTCCTCCATTGAGGGTTTCTTGGGTGTGTGAGAGTGATTGTCTTCAAGAGAGACAAGCTCGAGACCCAACTTTCTATACTCGGACCTCGTCGTGGACATGCACTGAAAAAATGATCAAGAGCAACCTGCTCTGATACCACTGATCCAGATTATTTTCGGCACGAAATGAGATCAGAGATATAATAAAGAAATGCACAGAGATATCACATATATTCAATAATATAACAAAAATATATCAGAGATTCCACCATAAACACATATATATAGTAATACATGATTTCTATTAATGAAAGAAATGTACAGAGACTGTAAAAATACAGAGTGAAAGACTCTCTAGAATGGTGGCAGCTTATCTTTGAGAAGAGATGTGAAGGCTACTCACATTCGCAAGAATATGATTACAATGACGCTCTGAAGGCATTTTTACAATAAAAAGGAATGCCAAAAACCCTAGACATACAAAAACCTAACCCTAGGAGATGAATCGCCAAAAGTCATGTGGGCCCCGTTTGGGTAAGTTAGTACATCAACTTCCTGGGGTCGTAACTTTTGCATATGATCTTTGTTTTAGGTGTATGATAGCTCGTTGGAAAGGTATCGTTGAGGAGATTTAGTTTGGGGCCTCAATAATGCCTTTGAATATCCTTGAGAAACTCGATCTTGAAAAACCTTCATTTAGGCCCCTCAAAATGGCCCCAGAAGTTAAAACCTACTAAAAATAGTAAATTGCCAAAATTGCCACAAAATGGTTTTGAGCCAGTTGAAAAAGGTGGTTGGTCACCGATATCTACCTAGATCAGACATCCTGAGACCCTCTCCAAACCTGACTTGTTAAACTGCATAACATCTGTTATCACTCCAAGAAACTCCTTAGGGTTGTAGGCTAAGGATGCTTGGTAACTTAAGAATAATGGTTTTTAGGTATTTGGGACAATGGGGTCTTCAATGATTTGTATAAGAAACAACTCATCACACATTTAAAGATAAAGTTCTTTCATTAAACAATAAGCAGATCAAATAATTGAAAGAGAGAATGGAGAATACTATTCTTGATTTGCCAATACAAGTGAAAGTATGGCCTAATACAAGACAACAAGGAATCCTTTAATTTCAAGCCTATGAGTTCAACAAAGAGGTAACGGTATTTATGAACTAATATAAACTGTAATTAAAGTACAGAGAATGAAAGATGAACAATTCTGGTATTGCAAACGAAAGGAAACTCCACTTTATTATTGCAAAACGAGTCTATACAATGGCATGAAATGTCTCCCAGTTTGAACCCTTGTTTCATATCAAAAATAGGAATTTATAGCCTCTTACAAACAGTTTCACAGATCCTAAAAACATGGATCTGTATTTAATCAAAACAATTCAATTCTATCTAAACAACTTGAAAATAAAGTCTTAATCACTAAACTTAGAACTCGAACTGTCTTCAATATCCAAAATTCGCCATTTGCATCCTTCAGCTCCTGGTATCTGCAATGTGGTGAAGAATAGCAGGACACCTGTCTTGACAGTTTGATCTCCCAACGTTCATGGTCGATTTTTGAGGAACTGGTTTTGCATGTGTTATCAAAATTCTCTCGAACCTCTGATGCTGAACCCTTTGCATGCGATCTGATAGCCCATTGATACAATGGAGCTCCTTCAAAACCTGTTTGGAATGAACTATCCTGTCCTTGGCTTCAAAAATTACTTTTCCTAAATATAGCTTTGCGCTGGTGAAAGCCCCGATTGCGCTCAAAATGAGTTTTCACCTCCAAAATTTCGATTTCATCAAAATTTAGTGTGTTTCCGATTTCTCACCTTGCAAATTAACGACGACTTGAGCGAGAACCTTCAGATTTGGATGAGATTTTTGTCTTTGTTTTTGTTTTAACCTTCTTATCTTCCTTTTAAGGCATTTGGCAAGCCACCATAGGTTATTGTAATCTTTGGTGAGTTTTTTCTTTCTTTTCTTCTCTTTAACACTTTCCCTAGCCAATCTCTTAAATGCAGTATTGGTTTTTTCAAAGTTCTCAGACAACTTCTTATACCTTTCTTTAATTACCCTTTCCAAAACCTCTTGCTGGGCAATTACCTCCTTGAGATGTTTGATCTTCTGAGACTTCTTTGATTTGGAGCTTTTTGATGTTTCTCCCTCTTCTGTATGAGTGAAGGTCTCATAGTTTTGTGCATACTCAGTTGTCTGTTCAGGATTCTCAGTGACAGGGCATTGATCTTACTGCTCTGATTATGAATCTGAATAGGGAAAGTTTAATATATTCTTCCCTGTACTCTGCTCTGTAGGACACTCTGTGATTTTCTCTGTGTTCTTCTCTGTGGTCTGCTCAAATTTTAACTTTTTATTCGACCTGCGGGGCTTCACTCCAGAAATTCTGTCTTCTGGAGGTCTTGGCAATGTTCTTCTTTTTCTTGAACTACTTTGAGGAGAAGATTGTTTCTTTGAACCTTTGCCTGGTTCAGTTGTAGGCTGGGTCTGTGTTTCAAAACATTCCCAGAATAAAAAATGATCCCAACTCCTTCCCTGTTGTTTCAATTCCTCTAGGATGATTAATTTTATAAGGCCAAAGTGGCATAGGTTACTTTTTATGCTCAAGGGTTGAGCCCTAATCTTCTTGCAAACCTTAGTCAAACTTTTATGTAGGAAAAAAGGTAAATTAATGGGAGTCTTGCCTGTGAAATGGTCCAGGAGTTTGATGTGATACATCATAACTTTATCATACCTGCCCTCTGAATTAATGTACAATTTAATGCCTTTGAACAACTCCTGCCATTCTTCTTCTAGATAGGAAACCAACATACCTTTTTTCCATGCCTTGTGCTTGTATCCCTCTTTCAAATAAGCTCTGAAATCCAAATTTTTGGGAGCAGTGGTTTTAAACCATCTCTAACCGGTTCTTGGTAGGCTTGTTGATGCAGCAATAGCAGCTTCATCCACTCTAATTTCCATGGACCCAACATGAGCTTTGTTCCCATCGAAAGTCTTGGCAAAAGCTTCTGTCGTAGACTGGTGGAAACCAATTTGCAATCTTTCAACGAACCCAATACACCCTGCGTTTGAAAAATGTCTCTGGACTTCGGGGTGTGTCTGTAAAAAGGACAGGCTATCCAGCTCTCTCTTGAGTAGAGCACCACTGCATTTTCTCACCATTCTGTAGCTCGAAGATCCCGAAAATTTGTAACCCCTGCAACTGTTGGTCGAGCCGAGGTTCTGCGCTGTTGAAAGCACTTCGGGAGTCGGCTATGTTTTAAAACATTTGAAACTTAGACAGACCTCCACAAACAGGGTATGATATGGAAACAACGACTTGATTTGATGCTTATCAGGCCGGCAGTACATCCTCTGTACCTGCACCACTGAATTCGAGCTTGACATGCCTGATGCCATGATTATGGAGCGTGAGTTTCTGAGTCGAATTCACATCACAATCCTATTCTGACATTCAGAATTGAGTTTCCATCATTACCCACTCTCATCAACACATGATTTGGATTTTCCTGACATGGGATGATCATATCATCAATGCCTTTAGACATGGATATCACGCACGTGATTCTCGCTTTCTTCAACCAACGACCCGTGGAAAACGCCTCTGTTAGTTGTTCATACTAGCCGCTTTCACCAGCGCATGACCCTGTGGAAAACCCCCGTTAGCTGTTGAAAGTCTTCATTTCCTCAGCGCGTGACCTTTTAAGAACTGCTTCTTAGCTGCGGAAAGTTTTCACTTTCACCAGTGCACAACCTTGTAAAAACCGCTCCATAGCTGCAGAAAGTATGCACTTTCAACATCGCACGACCCGCGAAACTGATTGTTGGACATTTTGAAATTCACCACTTTCAACAACGCACAGACTTGTGAGAAGCGCTCCTTAGCTGCTGAAAGTCGCCACTTTCCACAACTAACACTCAACTTTTGGACACACGTTAGCTGTTGAAAGTGAATTATGCAAATTTTGAAAAGAAGACTTTATGGATCATATTATTTTCTAAGACAAAAACCAAAACCTAAGTTTTGCAACTATAGAAACGCAAAAATGACTTGAGGACACTACCGATAGCCATGCTATCCACCACAAAACTTGACCAAAAGGACGGTTTCATTTTGGGAGTTAACATTTGGCTCCAACTGGGATGGGCATCTCCCTGTGAGGTGACCAAGAACCTAGCTAGACTCAGTAGCCTTATTACAACTTGAAAAAAAAAACTTGAAAAATAGTTGCTAGTACCATTGGGCATGGAGTTATTTGAATGACAGAAATAAAGAAAACAGAACAAGAAAATATGTACAAGAAGAGCCTGGCTTCAAAGGAAGCCTCATGAGAAATAGATCTTCAGGAAGTGCCCGTTGAAAGGCCCCCTTGATACTAGCTCGCCTGAAAGAGTTTGGAGAACAAAGGTATTGTTCTGCTGCACCGCTGTTATGACAAAAGGACCTGTCCAAAGAGCCTCAAATTTTCCATGTTTCCCCTTCTCCTGCCTTGCTGCATCCCACTTTAAGACCAAATGCCCTGTTTTGAAGACATCTGATTTGACTTTCTTGTCGAAAGTTTGCTTGATTCTTTCTTGATGCAATTCTGTTTTTTCCAAGAGATGCTCTCTATCTTCCTGCAGTTCTACCAAATTGTGAATTCTCCTAGTCAGATCACTTGGTTCAGAGTCAGTTTCTTGTAAGAATTTTGCAACCGGTAATGCAAGTTGAACAGGAGATATGGCCTCAGTACCATATACCAATTTGAAAGGAGATGTACCGATTGATTTCTTACATGTTACCCTGTCAGCCCATAAGGCAAACTTCAGTTTGGAATCCCAACCTCTGGCATTTTGTTCAAGCATCTTCTTTATGATCCTGACTAAACTCTTGTTGGATGACTCAGCTAAACCATTCCCTTGCGGATAGTAAGCTATGGAATGTACCAACTGAATTCCCAGCTCTTCACACAATTTCACCAAGTGTTTATCTTTGAATGCAGCAGCATTATCAGTGACCAATCTCTTGGGGCAGCCAAATCTGGCAAATATGTTCTCCTGCAGAAAGTTTATGATGACAATATGATTGGCGTTCCGGGTGGGAATAGCCTCAATCCACTTTGTAAAGTAATCGGTGGAAACCAGGATCCACCGATGCTGACCACTAGAAGGCGGATGAATTTCACCTATGAAGTCCAGGCCCCACTGCTGGAAAGGCCCTGTGACTACTATAGGTTTGAGAGGAAGGGACTTCAGTTGTTGTTTACCTTCAAATCTCTGACATTTGTCACATGTTTTCACAAACTCATATACATCTGAAAATAAGGATGGCCAGTAATAACCAGATCTTAAGATTTTGTGTGTTGTGGTTTTCCAATAGTGATGTCCTCCGCATTCACTATTATGAAGTTCACACATGACTTTATCTTCCTCCTCTTGGTTTACACACCTCAACAATAAACCAATGGGATTCTTCCAGAACAACAAGTTATCATTGATGCGGAAATTTATAGCTTTGAGCTTCAAAGCCCTTCTTTGAGTCTTTGTCAGATTTGATGGGACTGATAAAGTTTGCATAAATTGAATAATATGATTGTACCATTTGCAATCAGCTAAATGAGCTGAAACCTGCATTCCCTCACCTTCTTTGTTCTCTGAAGACGAAACATTTTCTGCATCAATACTCATCAGATTTATGTCAAGCAACCTGCAATTTTCCTCTGCCATGAGTTTGGCAAGACCCTGGCCTTTCAGTAATTTTGTTGGTTTGATTTCAACATCGAATTCAATCAATCTTGCTATACAATTACTCCTTTTGCCATCAATGTCAGGTTGGACAAGAACATCTTTAACTAAACTGGAGGGAACAAAAGTTATTACCTTTGCCTGAAGAATGTAGACCCTGAAAGCTTTCAGTGACTTGACAAGTGCATATGCTTGTTTTTCCAACAACTCATACTTTACCTCTGCGTCTCTCAAGACCTTACTAAAGAAGGCAACCGGCTGCTATTGATCATCAGCATTCTTCTGCAAGAGTACTGCTGCGATCGTATCACTGGAAGAAAATGAAAAAATGTAAAATACCTTGGAGAAATTGGGGCTGATCAAAACAGGGGTTGTCGTGATGGCTTCCTTGATGGCATTGAATGAATGTCTGGCTGCTTCAGTCCACTTTACCTCAGAGTCTTTCCTCAACATGGCAGTGATATGCTTTGTGAGTTCAGAAAAATTCACTATAAATATTCTGACAAAATTAATAGTCCCAAGGAAAGACTGAATGTCTTTCTTTGATCTAGGAAGAGAAAGATTTTTAATTGCTTCTACCCTCTTTGGGTAAATTTTAACCCCATCAGCTGAAACAATATGCCCAATTAATTTTCCCTCCTTAAGTGCAAAATTTGATTTTTTCGGATTAAGAGAGATGCCATACCTTCGACATTTCAGAAATGTCCTTCTTAAGTGCTGCAAATGAAGTTCGTGGCTGCTTGAGAAAACAGTGATATCAACAAGATAAATCAGGACAAATTTATCTTTTTCCCCAATGAAAGCAATGTCCATTGCCCTTTGGAATGTCGCTCCTGCATTCATCAGTCCAAAGGGCATCTTTTCGTACATAAACGTACCCCATGGAGTGGTAAAAGCAGTCTTTTCTTTGTCTTTCGGATGGACAACAATCTGGTTGTATCCGGAAAACCCATCAATGAAAGACATCACCTTTGATCCTGACACCTTCTGCAGAATATGATCCATTTTAGGCAGAGGGTAGTTGTCCTTCCTAGAACACTTGTTCAAATTTCTGAAGTCTATGCAGAGTCTGATCTCCCCATTCTTCTTCCTAACCGGTACAATATTTGCAATCCATTCTAAATACCTGAGAGGAATGATAATGCGGGCATCCAACAGTTTCTTAATTTCCCTTTCCATGGTAGGCAGCAACAAAGGATTAAAGGATCTAAGATTCTGCCTGAATGGTTTGGTGTCTTTATTCAAGGGAATCTTATGCTGAATCACTTCTGTATCAAAAGTCTTCAAATCATCATACTGCCAAGCAAATATGTCTGCAAATTCCTTTAACAATTCTCCATAATCAGCCCTTTGTTTTTCAGTCAAATCTGATGCCAAGTTGACATGTTTAGGATCTTGCTCACTGACCACGTTATACTACAAAACATCTGACTCTTTTTCCCCACTTTTCAATTTGACAGCCACATCGTTGTTATCAAACAACCTTTCCAACGTGACCAAACCTTTAGGAATTTTGTTGGTGGACAACTGAACTATTTCATGTGCTGCGATTCTACTTTTGAACTTTGGCTCATCAACTTCATGGTCATGTTCATTCTCCTGATCAATCTGCAGATCTGCAAACTCATATATTACTGCAAGGAATCTAGTGAGTTCAACATCGTCTTCAAAAACCTTCCAAAATTTTACATTATCAGGGAGAGAGGGCCTATATTTAACTTGAATTTCGTAAGATAATTTATGAGGCAAAGGGGGTATGAATTCACAAGCATACACAACCAATGAATCAGCCAATTCATTCATGGCTCTAGGTACAAATGAAATCTTAAAATCTGCAAAATCACGAATTGCCTTCAACACTTCATCTCTGTATGCCTTCAGCTTGACATGCTTCGCTTGAAAGGACTTATTCACCTGTTAATCAAATCTGCATCTCCAAACACTTGCAATTTTTTAATGCCCTTCTCCTTGGCTGCATTTATCCCCAAAAGTAGTGCTTCATACTCAACAATGTTATTAGTCACTTTAAAATCAAGTTTAAAGGACAAATGAGAAGTTTTCTTAGAGGGAGAAATGAATACCACTCCTGCTCCATCTGACTCCTTAGTGCAAGCACCGTCAAAGAACATGGTCCAAAGGTCGTCTTCTGCTGTCTCTGTAGGCTGAACTGTGATCTGATCTGTGGGCTTTCTGAGCAGCAATGTGTCAGGCAGTGAATGATCAATTTGCAAAATACAGGATCCCATATCTGTATCTACTGAATAGATAGGATGATTGGATGGATTTTTCTCATCACTGATAACATATGCCAACTGAGATTCCCTGTAAATCCTTCTGTTCACTCCTCCAAAAACAAGGATAGTAGCATAAGAGAGATCCATTTGAAGAGTGCCACCTAATCTCTTCATCCACGATCTCGATAGTAAGCATCCAAATTTTGGAGGTATGTCATCCAGCACTATATCCATCACCATTGTCTTCATTGATGCTTGGGTCAAGGTCACAGCCAAATCCTTAATCATCCCAAGACATTTTACTTTCCGGGAATCAAAGGAGAAGTGGTCATGATAAGACTTGGTGATCTCTAACCCAAGCTCATCCATGACAGCCTTTGGCATTAGATTGTGCGAAGCACCGGAGTCCAACAAACAATTGTGCAGTGTTTTTTCATGAATATTTAAGGAGATGTAGAAGGGAGGACATATTTCATCTCTATCTTCTACCATTTGGCCCAGAGTAATGGTAGGTTTATCATCATAAATATTTAGGATATCAGCAGAAAGGGAGACAGATTGGGGATCTAGAGTTTTAAGAATATCCCTTTTAAACATCTCATTTTTCATCAGCTCAACAAGAGGAATAAGAATCTTAATTTTCTAAATTTCAGCCTCAAAATTAAAAGAATATGGAACCTTATCAACAGTTTTCTCAGAAACCTTTACCTGATTTGGAGGGGCTTCATGATTCCTTTGTTGTTCGACAGGAGGCTGACTCTCTGGAGTTTGATGGTTGACAGGGGCAGCAGTCTTCTTGGGAGGCGTTGATGCTTTCACCTTTGAATACTTTGCTGGCTGATCTTCTGATGTATGGTCTTTTTTCTTAACAGGGGCAACATTATTTTTAGGAGAGGCTGATGCATCTGGTTGAGCAGCATTAGATTTAGATCAGAGGTTATATCTGTTCTTATCTTCTGCTGTGAAAATGTCGTCACCAAGGAGATCATCTTCTGTCTGTTGTGTCATTAATGATTCCTCATAATCCCGTTGTGTTAGATAAGACTTCCCTGTCTCTTCTCCAACACAATGAATGTCTCCTTCTCCATCTTCCTGATCTTCACCATTGTCATCGTCCATAACAACATTCTGAAGAGGGACCTTTATCCTCTGATCTTCATTAGAATTATTTTCTCTCTGCAAGATCTGAGTAGGATGATTATTTCTTCTGAAACTGTTGGGATTTAGATTAGGATTTCTGCCTGCAGGATCATAAGTGCTTCTACTTTTCACAGGCTGTTTATTTTCGATCTTTAGCTTAGATATCTCATAGGTTAGAGATTCTAGCATCTTGGCCATTTTATCGAGTTTTGGATCAACATGTGATGAAGATGAGGCTTCATTCTTCGATCTTCTCCTATCAGATTCTCCTTTTCGCTTCTGGGAGCCCAGAATGTTTGATTCCACCTCAAGGGAAACATCTTGCATGAGGGATAATGTCGGTGACCTCCTTTCTCTCAACAGTAAACAGAAATCCGAATCAAAGGCATCAGAGTATGTAATCTTGGCAGAAGCATCTGATGGTTTTATCTCGGCTGGAATTTTTCCATACATCTGGTTAAACCTCTTGGTGAAATCAGAGACTGATTCATTACTTTGTTTCCTCAAGTTGCCAAATTCTTTGATGTAGTAGACAAAATCTCTTCTGTCACCCCAATGTTTCAGGAATATCTCATCCAATTGCTCGATTCCGGCAATGGAACCAGCAGGGAGTTCTTTAAACCATTTCCTAGCATGGTCGTCTAGGATTTGGACAAAGACTCATGTCCAAACATCTTCTTGTTCAATATTAAGGTTCTCTGCATAACTATAAAATGCCTCAATATGTTCTTCAGTGGACACATTGCCTTCGCTTACGAATTTAGGCATATATTTCTGGTAGTCTCATGTTGGCATGGCAGCTACTGGATTCAGCAATATGAGTGGTGCATACCTAGAAGCTAGGATTTGTTGCATCTTAGTCGAAGGAGGAGGTGGTGCAACCATGACTCTTAGAGGTGGGGAAAATGATAGTTTCTTCTTCAAGTCCTCAACACTGGAGGAATGTGAAAGAGGTGAATCTTCCAATGGGAAAGAGGTCTGATAAGAGGCTCTGTAAAAATTTGCAAGCTGGCCAACTAAATTTTCCTCACCCTTAGCAGATAGCTCTTGGAGGAGATGTTCAACAATAAGGAGGCTAGTATAGATGTTCAAGTGGTCTTCTTGTTGCTAAGAATGGAAAGATTCAAGGGAAGAAGAACTGTGGCTTCTTTCTAAAGTTTTTTCAATCAAATTATAGTCTATCAATTTTTTATCACTAGGATTTTCCTGTTGATTAAAAAGAGTTTGTCCTTCTACAGTATCTACAGCTGTTTTATCATCAGTGTTCTCTGAAAAGAACTCAAATTTTTCTGCAGTAGATTTTTCAAAACATAAAAGAGGATTACCTTTTGGATCTGCTCTTGAATTTTGACCTTGAATCGTCTTTCCTTTTCTGAGAATTGATTCTGGATTGGACACTGGTGTGATCGGTGATTCTTGAGGATTATCCCTAGTACTGATCCTCTTAGGAGCCAGAATTAACTTATGGAGTCGCCAGATAGATGATTACAACCAACTAAAAATGTCTAATCTTTGTCTATCATCAAAGATCAGCTCTATGTCGTATCCCAAGAAAGCAGAGCTTGAATTCCGTCTCCCCGGCAACGATGCTAATTTGTTATCACTCCAAGAAACTCCTTAGGGTTGTAGGATAAGGATGCTTGGTAACTTAAGAATAATGGTTTTTAGGTATTTGGGACAATGGGGTCTTCAATGATTTGTATAAGAAACAACTCATCACACATTTAAAGATACAGTGCTTTCAGTAGACAATAAGCAGATCAAATAATTGAAAGAGAGAATGGAGAATACCATTCTTGATTTGCCAATACAAGTGAAAGTAGGGCCTAATACAAGACAACAAGGAATCCTTTAATTTCAAGCCTATGAGTTCAACAAAGAGGTAATAGTCTTTATGAACTAATATAAACTGTAATTAAAGTACAGAGAATGAAAGATGAACAATTCTGGTATTGCAAACAAAAGGAAACTCCACTTTATTATTGCAAAAAGAGTCTATACAATGGCATGAAATGTCTCCCAGTTTGAACCCTTGTTTCATATCAAAAATAGGCATTTATAGCCTCTTACAAATAGTTTCACAGATCCTAAAAACATGGAACTGTATTTAATAAAAACAATTCAATTCTATCTAAACAACTTGAAAATAAAGTCTTAATCACTAAACTTAGAACTCGAATTGTCTTCAATCTCCAAAATTCGCCATCTGCATCCTTCAACTCCTGGTATCTGCAATGTGGTGAAGAATAGCAGGACACCTGTCTTGATAGTTGGATCTCCCAACGTTCATGATCAATTTTTGAGGAACTGGTTTTGCATGTGTTATCAAAATTCTCTCGAACCTCTGATGCTGAACCCTTTGCATGTGATCTGATAGCCCATTGATACACTGGAGCTCCTTCAAAACCTGTTTGGAATGAACTGTCCTTTCCTTGGCTTCAAAAATTACTTTTCCATCTTTCAACAACTAACTCGTTTAATTTTTCGCGGGTTAGCTGTTGAAAGACGTCACTTTCCACAGCTAACGGGTCATAAAATATAGCTTTGCGCTGGTGAAAGCCCCGATTGCACTCAAAATGAGTTTTCACCTCCAAAATTTCGATTTCATCAAAATTTAGTGTGTTTCCGATTTCTCACCTTGCAAATTAACGACGACTTGAGCGAGAACCTTCAGATCTGGATGAGATTTTTGCCTCTGTTTTTGTTTTAACCTTCTTATCTGCCTTTTAAGGTGTTTGGCAAGCCACCACTAGCTATTGTAATCTTTGGTGAGTTTTTTCTTTCTTTTCTTCTCTTTAACACTTTCCCTAGCCAATCTCTCAAATGCAGTATTGGTTTTTTCAAAGTTCTCAGACAACTTCTTATACCTTTCTTTAATTACCCTTTCCAAAACCTCTTGCTGGGAAATTACCTCCTTGAGATGTTTGATCTTCTGAGAATTCTTTGATTTGGAGCTTTTTGATGTTTCTCCCTCTTCTGTATGAGTGAAGGTCTCATAGTTTTGTGCATACTCAGTTGTCTGTTCAGGATTCTCAGTGAGAGGGCATTGCTATTGCTGCTCTAATTCTGAATCTGAATAGGGCAAGTTTAATATATTCTTCCCTGTACTCTGCTTTGTAGGACGCTCTGTGATTTTCTCTGTGGTCTGCTCTGTGGTCTGCTCAAAGTTTAACTTTTTATTCGACCTGCGGGGCTTCACTCCAGAAATTCTGTCTTCTGTAGGTCCTGGCAATGTTCTTATTTTTCTTGAACTACTTTGAGGAGAAGATTGTTTCTTAACCTTTCCCTGGTTCATTTGCAGGCTGGGTCTGTGTTTCAAAACCTTCCCAGAATAAAAAATGATCCCAGCTCCTTCCCTGTTGTTTCAATTCCTCCAAGATGATTAATTTTATGAGGCCGAAGTGGCATAGGGTACTTTTTATGCTCAAGGGTTGAGCCCTAATCTTCTTGCAAACCTTAGTCAAACTTTTATGTAGGAAAAAAGGTAAATTAATGGGAGTCTTGCCTGTGAAATGGTCCAGGAGTTTGATGTGATACATCATAAATTTATCATACCTGCCCTCTGAAGTAATGTACAATTGAATGCCTTTGAA